>JAAXCT010002560.1:0-66891 GCA_012490785.1 Eragrostis nindensis | reverse complement strand
GACAAACTAGTTTTTCTTAAGTGACTAGTTACTAACCTATAGAAATCAGGAAAAGAAACACGCAAGCACAGCAAGGGATTGTCGTATAAGTTACGGTGATTCTGTCTACAGATTGTACTGAAACAATCCAAAGAAAAAAAAAACAATCACATTCAGTATGCTTAGCTTAGCTCGGTTACCTAGGCCATTAGGTTTGAGTCTTTTTCAACAAAATTTGGGTGCCTATTTCTTCTGATTAGAAAGGCACCTCTTCCCTCCTAGGTTGGTGTAGTCTTTGTATACATACAACAAACTCCCACGGTGGTAAATGATAACAATTTAATCCTTTGTTTTTAACAAACTATCTCATAGCAGGAGAACATGTCCTTAACATACAGGCTAAAGTGACAAAGACATTGCCACACTGATTAAATATGGTTAAATCCAGAAGCCACAGAAGCATTCTGTTTTTGACATGTTACTACCATATGCAAGCATCAGAAACCTCAATCAATCGAACTCTATAATCCAGCATTACTCTAATTATTATGCAGTAACTCTCATACTCCCGCTGGATACAGTCAACATGTCAAAATCAGCACTAAGGAACAAGAGTTCAAGACTAATCACCGGAACTGTGGCACCGTTGCACCCAATCTCGTGTACTGCGTTTGTGCTTTAACAACCTGAGCAATGCCCCAACTAACCAAATGCATTACCATCACACGAGAAGTGAATTGCTAAAACCACTCCACAGTGGGTCGGTATAACATAACTGACAGTTACGTTTTTCTTCCAACTCGTATACACCCAAACTATGTCATGACACAAATAGAATGCACGGACAGGAAAACGATTCTTGGGATGGTCACCATTGGCGAGGAAAATTCACCCTACCCCTCGGTTGTAGTCCGCCTGGAGTAAGTCGAGGTAGAGATCCCACTTGTTCCCGATCACCTGCGACACCACAAATCAAAACAAGAAGGATTAGATTGGGTGAGCAGAAGGCATTACCTAACCCTAGGCGCACGGAAGAGCGAACCCCTGAGCCCCTTCGCACCTAGGCGAGAACGGGAAAGGGAAGCGGGACAGGGGAGGGAAGCGGGGAACCTTGCCGCAGGTGAAGCAGCGCACCGGGATGATCATCTTCGCCGCCGCCGCCGCCGCCGCCGGATGAATGGGGGTTGCTGGTTGGGGGAACACGATGCGACGGGGAGGTTTTTGGGAGGTTTCTCTCTTTTTTTTTTTTTAACGTTTTCAGCGAATTTATTTCCCTTCCCGTAAGGCGTGAAGATAGTGATCGCACCTCGTCCCCTGTTACCTTGTTTTTTTTTTTGAGCACATATACCTTGTTAGTTAGAAGATACAATTTGCTAATCCATGTTCCCCCAGCTTTCATTTTTGCGAGATTCCCACTTTATACTCTTTTTCAAAAAAAAAAGAGATTCCCACATTATTCAAAAAAAAAGAGATTTTATGTTGAAATAGGGGAGTGGTAGGTTTGCATTTAGGTACCTCAAGGTGATAAATTGATATAAGTTCATAGCTTAGCAACTAAATAGGAATATGCAAAGTAATCCACCTGTTTTCTAATATATGACACTATTACTTTTTTTTGAACTTTGATCAATAATATATTTAAACAATTAATTACCTAACGTGAAATGAATGTCATTGGATCTATCAACACTTTAAAATTAACTTATATATTTAGCTAATTGATAAATATTTATTGATAAGAGAAATAGTCAAATACCAAAAGTCAATTGTGCTATAATATTTAAAACCAATTGGACTAATAAATAAGAAAATGTCAGTTATTTAATTTGGCAAGATGGGAAGAAACATGGAAATATTTTTTGAAAGATTAGAGCGTAGAGCAGTAATGCGATGGATGAACGAAGAGTACTACCAAAAGTGGGATTCAAGACTAGATCAGGTGATTGATACTTCTCGAAAAAATAGGGAAAATTCTTTATCATCCAGTAAAAAATTGTAGTTTTATAATAGCTATTTTCTCAATTTTGCCATTAAATCTAACTTCTATGTCTTAGTAGCCACTACCATCCACTAACAAATTCTCGTGCAAGATGCAAGGGGAAAAAGAAGAAGAGAAATCCAGCCTGAATAATTGTGTATTGTAACCCGCAGCACACTACTTTTCAATTGTTGATTTCTCTTTTCATTGCATCTTGTACAAAGAAGTTGTTGCATAAAAAAAAATTGCATGACAAATTCAAACAAAATATGAATTTTTTCATGCAAATTTTGCAATACATAACCCGGCTGTAGCACCAGATATAGACCTCGTCAAATGGCTCACATGCACTAGCCCAAAGGTACACGCCAGGCTCGCCGACAAGGCCCGCGTCGTTGTTCCTGCGAGCACCGATGAGGTCATCGCCCTCTTCGGCGTGGACAAGATGCCGCTGGTGAAGTCAGTGGTGTGGGGCGGGAGAGCTTGAAGTCAAGGTCGCCCTCCAGCTTGCGCGCCTCCCGCCGCAAATCCTCTCACCCGAACTCCTACAGCTCCAGCGCCGCTGCCGCAGCAGCGTCTGACGACACGACGACATCGTCTCCTCCGCCCTTTTGACGATTGGATTCACTGCTCTCCTAGCCCTGTCTGTCCTCACAACCGAGGTTTCAAATTCAGATTTTACCGGTAAAACCTGTCGTGACCGAGAACCGGAAAAACCGATCTAAAAACCGAACAGAATTCTATAGTTCTTTTCACATGTTTTTGTTTTATTTTTTTAAAATTTAAAACAAAAACCGGCGAACCGAGTAAACCGGACCCGACTTACTGCTGGATTGAAAACCTTGCTGACAACCGATCTAATTGACGTCCTACACGTACTCGACCAGTCCAGCTCCTGCAGCTATCCCTCTGCTTGTCTCCGCCTTGGAGGCTGTTTGCCATCACCCCATCCATTGGTCACGCACTGTGTAAAGCATTCCGCCAGTTTGCCATTGTTGATCTCCGTGTGCTGGTGCGGCGGTGCCGCTTGCAACAAGGATTTCACAGGCCTGGTCTCGCAATCTGACCGCATATATGCCTCGATTTGTAATTTGTTGAAAATAGTGTACTGTGTGTTAAATCTTGAATAACGTGAAGACTAAAAGTTTCTGCAGTCTCCTGTGCCAATTTGTTGGTAGAATGGTGCGCGAGTTCTCAGAACTTGATTGATGAAATGTTACGTATACTCATATTCTAGTCTCCAACAGCGTTTTGGACATCAGGTCTTTCGAAATCGTTTCAGCCCTGCTTCGATCGGTGCCGTCCCTGCCTCCCCGTTGTGGACTGCCGTAGTCGAAGCTCCAGTGACAGAGGGAGGCAGCTCGGAGGCACTGCCGTTCCACGCGACACGCGTCATCTCCTCCTCCACTCGCCGCGGTCAAGCTCTGCCAACGACGGGACTGCTCGAGGCCTCAATCTCCACGAGCACGTCGGGCGCGTGGCATAGGTACGTATAATGTGTGCGCGACCAGTCCTACATCTTGATTCTTGAGTGCCACCCGCGAAGAGGGCATCGAACCGGCAGAGCAGCAGGTGGGCGCGGCGCAAGGAAACCCTTGAGAGTTGAGAGAAGCCTCGACAGGCAGCGGCCATCGCCGCGAGTGCGCGGAATGCTGCGTTGTCGCTGGACACGAGAAGTGCCGCACGGATGTTGTTTAGATCAGCGTAATGTCCGGAACTGACGCTGTCCCTAACAACGTTTACTATTTTCTAATTCTCACACCGATTTACCATTTTTAAAATCCTATATCTATAAATTACTAAAAATAAGAAAATCGGCCATCACCAGCCCATGGCTACTAGGTGCTCTTGTTTTGTAGTTAGTCTATCCCTCACTAGATGTTTGTCTGAAAGAACTTCATTCGCGTGTGGAACCCTGCAAGCTGACGGCTCACCTGAAAAAAAATAATAATTCAGGAACAAAAATAATTTCAGAGGTCACCAATAAACATGAATTTTCAAAAATTTCAGAACTTCGACAAACAAAATTTGAATTTTTTTAAAAAAAGAGTTTGACATGACTTCACAAAAAATTGTCTTTAATCTATAACATCATGATTGCATATATATAAACAAGACATTTGGACACATGAAGGTGTCAATTACTGAATTTTGTTGGTACTGTTCATTTCAACCTTATTTTCAGACCCCACCAAAAAAGACGAAATGTCAGATATTTCGAAGGAATTGCGTCAAACTATTTTCCTAATGTCATACGACACCTAACAACACACCAAGACGCCACCAGCGTTGAAAACGGTCGGGTCGTCGTTCGTATAAATTAAGACTGACGCAATGGCTGTCGACTGATGATCAACCTTTATCACACCAACTTGCTATTGTGCTGAGCTCTCTTGCCGCCCCACTGTCGCAAAAGGGACTACCCTGCCACCTCGTGTTGGATTGTCCCTATTGTAAAGCACCTCGAACCTACTCTTTCGACACAACAAATGGCATTCTATGAAAAACATGGCCAGTTATGATAGACCGAATTAATCATATTTGGCAAGCGAAATAAAATTTAAATAAGTGCAAGCTTTCGTTTTTAGATTTACACCAATTGTGGATGATGATCTTGTCTCCACAACTTCTTCATAAATGTTCCAATATGGGCCTACTATGCTAATATAACAGTAACATATACCATACATATAGTTTTTATTTTTATCGATATACATAGTTTAAAATATGTTCCATTCCCGAGTCGACGCCATTTGTCCTGCAATTTCAGTTAAACTAATGCAATTAATTATATATCAACTATCCTTCTTTTTAAACATTTTGAAATACTCGAAATGTGTGAGCAATTTACTCATATCTCCTTTCTAATCTTAAAGTTGGATGCTTCATTTTATAGTAGCCTCATGCACAATATCCAGTATTAGGCCACTAAACTTGTTTATTGAATATTTTTCATATATCCATCTTAAATTGATATGTGGTTGTATTTTTAGAATCAAATTGATATATTTTAGCATTTACTTTGTTACGTATATTATCGGGTTACATTGTTAATGAGTTAGTGGGTATTGTGATTTAGTTTGTCTTGGTTCCATAGGGTAAAAGATTGGCACCACGAACAACTTTTAATGAATAAATTTGCTCTTGGTGAGAAGTTATTTTACCAAGATCATGTAATATTTGTATTCCACCAAGGGTAGATGAGAGATCCCTCTCTTCTCCCTTCCTATAAATATGAGAGGTTACAGGGCAAGTTGGCGCATTCAACCCACTCTCATTCTCTCTCATTATACTTGTGTACAAATCCTTCCTAACCCTTCCCAAGTGTCTCTCTCGTAGACATTTGGATGACCTCCTCCTTCTATTGTGGGTTTATAACCACAACAAATTACAAAACCTTGGCTAAAAGACACAAAAAAAAATAATGGAGGGAATATATGACTGGCTTTTTGAGTTTCTGTTCACAAATATATGAAAACCTCCACAAATGATACATCAGAATTTCAGATCTCGTCCATTGTCACTTCACTTCTATGCTTTATATTTCTTCTTTAAAAAGTAACATACACGTGGCACACACAAAGATGATTGGATCCAAATAAATGTTAGATTATATATATAATATATTAAGGTAATGTTATAGAATATCAGAAATAGTTAGAAATGAACCAATTGTTGTTGAGTTCAATGAATAATATTGCTACTATTTTTTTTTCTTCGGTGCACGATATAAAGAAAAAATAGACATAGAATGCAAAGGCCCACTGGTAACTTGTTTTCACCACCACTTGAAGAAATAAGTTTTACCTTGCCGACATGGTGGGATGAGCTAGAGTCTGTTACATTTGAAGAACCTATTATCAAGGTTAGACTTACCAGTCTAGGTGTTGGTGTGATAATTGTCCGAGTAACCTTAACTCATAAGCTCGACAAAAAGCTCTCCAGAAATATGTCTTCACTTTCTTCCTTATGGCCTAAACTTTGATATTTGTTGCATAAACATAATCTATAAATTAAGTGATGTACTATATCTATGTTGCCATCACATAGCTAATCAAACAATCGCCATCAAGAACATGTATTGGACAAGGAAATGAGAACTTCAAAATGATGACATATATACAACTTGATGCTTATCACATTAGCAGGTAAATTTTGGGCATGAATTCATCAAAGCTAGCAAAAAACATTGGCTTTGTTCGGCTGATTGGAACTGATGGATGCAGCAGCAGCCATCAACCTGTTTAGTAGCAAAAGGAGATGGATGCAGCCGTAGCTGCAGGCAGCTGCCGCCATCTCTTCTGATCAGGTTGATTCCCCAATTTTTTTTATTTTTTTTTTTGGAAAATAGGCAGGAGCACTGCCATTCATTAAGGAAGAAAATATAGAGTTACATCCTAAGATTACAGATACTAACCCAGCAGAAATGCTAGGCCCAGACCATGGTCATCACCTAGCGGGTAAAAGAAACAGAGCACACTGACGCCAGCTGATAAGTGATAAGATCGACACTCGGTGAAGCAGACAACGACTATTGAAGCCTTACTTTATTATGAACTTTCGTTCTTTTCAGCAAACAACAACTGATTAAGCTCCCTTTTGTTTCTTCATCTTCCCTGGTGCTTGTGTTGGTGCTTGTGTTAGCTTCCTGATTGCCTTCATGAGCATAACCCTCTCGGTTCGATTTCTGATAGTCTCAATTCTGCTCATATTCTTAGGCTTCTTGCAAGCACGCAAGAATCGCTGTAAGGTCCAATCGCCCAACTGTTGAACCTCCTTGACAAAGATCCACTTCTTTGTCAGCATATCTCGGACCAATCTGTAGACAGGATCAACTTTTAGCTTTGATTTTTGTTTGCAGTGTTGGTTGCCCTCCGGACTCAGAATCATTGATTCCTTCTTGGATGATTTGTTTTGCAGCAAGAAGGGAGACTCCAGAGCTATCTCATTCTGCTTAAGGCTGCTGAAGGCTTTGATCAGTTTATGCCCCATCAATTGCTCTGCCTCACTTCTAATCATCAGTGGAGACCGCGTATCCACCATACTCTGAGTACTAAGCAAGTCCGGCAGTGGATTAGGTAGAGCGAGGGGTAGCGGCTTACCATAATCACTGGTCTGCGTCCTTCCTTCTCCATTGAAAAGGTGCTTGACAACAGGCGGAGACGTAACCGACGACAGTGGTGAGGTGGCGGTGTTGTGCACCTGGCTCATGAGGAGGGCCTCAAACACCATTGGATCCAACGACTTCTCACGGCCTGCCGGAGGCGAGCTGTGCCTGAGGTGCAGCAGACTATCATCAACAAAGACACCGGCGCATCTGAGGATGTGGTTTAGTGTTGGAGCACCCTCCAGCATATGACTCTTCTGCTTTGCCTCTGTCACCGGAAAACTGTCGTTGGTGGCAGAATCGCTGTTGTTCTGTTGCTTTCTCTTCCTCTGCGGACACCTTGTGGAGATGTGACCCGAGCATCGGCAAAACCAGCATCTCGTTGGGTCGCGGCACTGAGCACCAAAATGATCATTGGCAAGACAGTTGAAGCACTTGCCTTTGATCCTTTGCAGATAAGCCACTCTTCTTGGTGAGGAATCCGCTTTGGTTCTCGCCTCTGACCGTCGCACCAGAGGTCCTAGGCCAGAGGTGCGCCTTGGACACCGCCTGCGCACAACTTGCCAACCATCCTCTGCCTCTTCCTGCAGGTGGCGTAGACAGTCCTCTCGATGAGCAGTGGAGGAGGGAGCTCGAAGCAGGGCGTCCTTGTAGGTAGTAAGGCCCCATGGGGCAGCAGCCTTCTTAGCCGCAGACAGGCCGCGAGAAGAATCGGCGCCGCCCTGTGGCATGCCTCCCGGCCCAGCTGGAAAGGGCGACGGCGACCGCGACAATTGCTGAAGGTCGCGACCACGACGTCCTCTTGCAGCATGGCGATGGCGGAGCTTCGGAGGCGGTCCTTGCCGCCCGTGGACCTGCCTGACACCTAGGCGAGGAGAGGGGCGCGACACCGGCACACGGCAGCGACCAAGTCGGCATCTCGCAGCACAGCCAAAGTGCTGCCCGTAGACTGCCTGCCTCCTTGGCTTGGATTGGGCGCGACGCCGGCGACCGGCCACGACGAAGACGGCGCAACCCCGCCCTCCCGATCTGCGAATGGGAGGGGATTGAGAGGGAGCCGTTTGTGGGAGGAGATGGAGGGGGAAGAGGAGGCTCTGGATCTGCGTTTGTAGGGGCTGAGGTGGTTGGGAAGGGGCTCGTCGCCGGGGCGGCACCTGGCGACGGGGAAGTCGCCTGTTGAGTCGCCAAGTCGCTCGCTCTAACGGTCAGTTGGGGAGTTTGTTAAATCCGGCGCGGTGGGTTCCCCAATTTTTGTAACACACATATATTAAAATAAGATAGAAGTTTTAATAATTGACTTGATTAGATAATCTCATGTAGCCAAAACATAATAAAAAACAATTCTTTAAGACAAAGCATCACATAGTTATTCCATTAGAAATAACAACACCATCTTTTTGGTGTTATCTCGTTCATCATAACCTCCACCTAATCTATATCGAAAATAGAAGAATTTATCCAATTCTTTAATCGACAACATCTCAACGAGGATAGTGATGCAAAACAACTACTTCAAGAATCTTTGTCCTCATAAATTAACATCCCTTCTTGTTATCCTTCTTGTTATCCATGCTAGACTCCTACACAATATTTTCAAGAATGAACAAACATGTCAAATTGATATCAATATCACATCTAACCAAATTTTTTTATCAATAAAACAAGATTCGTTGTGCACTTTCCAAATTCTATAAAAGATTGAAGCAAAATCCAAAAAAAAAAAGACTACATGAAGAAAGCTTACGGTATGCAAAGAAAAGTACGAAGTCAACATTCTCTTCATACAGATTAACTAATGCATATAAAAATAGTAAGAGAATAAAATCACCTCATAGTTATGTGTACCGAAGTACCAGACGGTGCTGAACAAAGCGGACGTGACAAAGAAAGATCCGTACATATGCTCCATCTTTGTGTAGAATTGCATTATGCTTAGGTGGATTGACGCATTTCCAAATAGAAAAGCATGGAGGGCTCCATTCCATGAGACAAACAATGCAAAAGGTGCGGAATCTGGAAATGACGAAGCGATAATCCCTAGTAGCATGCAAACAAGTGCGAATGTGAAATACAAGGTACAAATGTAAGCCGCGTAGCGATCATTCGTCTGCAACTTGGTGAGAAGAGGAGCCTTATCCATCCAAATCATTAAACCAGTCCCACAGAAGCAAATGACCTTGTAGAGCTTGATTAACCTCTCTCTTTTAGCTTTCTTCATCTAGCACATTTGCATCAATTGTCAAATTACATCCTAATCAGTGAGAACTAATGCGCACAATGCAATTTTATACCTCATCAGGACACATGTTCCACTCCGTGAAAATGTCGGCAAAAAGGGCTCCAGGCTCCGAATCACTGTGGTAAACTACACAATTAGAAACACAAATTCTAGTCAGATAAAACAGCCGGTTCACTCTGTTCCCGACTCAACTCGATTGGGCTTGTGCGTTCGCCGTCCCCCAAATGCTCGGTCGAACACCCGAGGCACGCGGGCGGAAGGATTCCCGTCCCGGCCTTGCTCTTCAATTCCCACCTCATCCTATCCCTATCCCTATCCCTCCCCCACCCTGGTGCGCTGAAGCAGCCCTCGATTCGCCGTGGCTCAGAGGCCACCACGCGCGCCGCGAGCAACAGTTTCCCAACCCAAACCCAAATTGAAAGCGGGTGAGGTCGAGTTCGTACCTGCGGCGGAGTGGATCGGCGAGCCTCGAGGCGGCGCAGGAGAGGAATCGGAGAGGAGGGGAGCGGGCGAGATGAGCACGAGGGGTTTATACGACTTTACGGGGAATTTGATCGCAAAAAATTTCACTGTATTTTGATAGCAAAATTTGACGAAATTTGCATACCGTCAAGTATCGCTGGTCAATGGGCTCAATCTGCCTTAGCCTAGTCTACAGGCCCCTCTCCCTCTGGGCCGAGACAGAATCCTAGGCCCACTCGCACCCACGATCTGAATTTATTATTATGGCCAACTCGCACGCCTTCTGAAAAGGAAAACCCAAGCCGCCTCTACGCGCACTTGTCCGTCGGCGTCGCCGCCGAGCCGAGCCCAATCATCGTCGCATCGATGGCCTGTTGCCAGGCGTGCGGCTGCGCTCGCCGCGCCGGCTGCAGCGAGGCGTCTTCAAAGAAGGAGGAGGCGCCACAGCCGCCGGACGCCCAGTCGAGGCTCGACCAGGAGGCCTTTGATTTGTTCGTGAGGAGGGTCGGGACCAGGATGGCCAAGTTCGCGTGCCGGGTACGTACGTTTACGCATCCATCATCCATCCGAATAATCGATGCATTATCCATGCACATAGAGATTTCGTCAAAATCTTGTAGATAGATTATATGATTATTCTTGGTACCGCCTTGTTCATAAGCAATTATCGTCACCAGTTTTTTTTTCTAGAACATGCATTGCATGTATTCATTAAGAAGAAGAAGAGATTACAACCGGGTGATCCTTTCTTTCGAAAGAATCACCCCACGGCCAACTTAGCACAGACGCCAAGAGGCAACACACTACAACGACCAACAACAAACCACACTAGCCAACTGCTCACAGATAAGGGACGCCACCTACAACCAACAACCTAGACAACAAGCTACTCAAGCAGCTCTACACCCTCAAAATGCTTGCTGAAATCCGACCAAGAAAAAAGGCGTCAAAGTTACCAAGTTACGCCGCGCCTCCAACGAACCCAAGTGCAGCTGCAGCTTTGACATCGCACCTCCAACGAACCCCGACCAAGTGCAGCTCCGACTCACCACCACAGATGCCACCGCGCACAACCAAACAGCAATTCGAGAGAACACAGGAGAAGCCCAACCGAAAGAAATTGGCCTTTAGGACTACGCCTCCAGCGAGGGTGCGGAGCTCAAGCCCCACCGCAGTCCATCCGGACCTGAACCAGGTTTTCACCCCCAAGAACGACATTGGATAGGAAGAGCTCTACGGCGACGCCCTCAAGAGGGAAAACGACACCCGTAAGCGTAGTCGTCGCCGGCACCGGCGAAGCCGGGCAAGCCTTTCAGCCGGAGCCTTCCCTGTCCAGCGCGCCCTTCCCGGTTGAGGCTCCTGCCTCTCATGCCCGTTCTTGCTGCCGGCTGCCAATGGCCCTCCGCCACATTCCACCACTGCTGCACCCCCGCGACACCACCCGCGACCACCACCTGCAAACACCACCCAACGATGCCAGAACCCACGGCTGCATGACCTGCAACGTGCGCCGACGACCACACCAAGCCGCTGCCCTGCAGACGACGCCGGCGCCGCTGCGCCCCTACCTCCAGCAGCCACCCCGTCAACCGCCGTGGCCTCCGTCGTAGCGCCGAGCCAGCAGGAAGCCGCGACCGCATTGGGTCGGCCCCGTCGCCGCCCCGGCCTTGCAGGGAGTCGCGGCCGCACCGGGATGAACACGCCGAGCAGATCCAGCCGCAGGACGCCATGACCGCCGCCCGACAAGCACAACGACCTGAAGATCACGAACCGCCGCCTCCTTTCGACCCCAATCGCGACGCATCACTGACGGATCCGGCCGCCAAGCCCACGAGAAGAGGGATCCGGCCGCCATGCCCTCGAGAGGAGGGAGAGAGAGCCCTGCCGCCGCCATCCTGGCTAGCCCCACGGGTTCCCGGCGGCTGGCTCCGGCGGCGGCGCGGTGGATTGGAGGGATTTGTGCCGGCGGTGGCTAGGGTTGGAGTCCCCCCCGGGTCGCCCAAGGAGAGCGACGCGGGGTCGGGGGATGAGATCTGTCCCTCCATTATCGTCACCAGTTTCCTACACAAGTAATATGTACGGGAAAGAATGTCTCTTAAATAAGGCACAAAGTGACAAATACGTACCGACGAGAAGAGCTAGGTTTACATCATACAATAGAATGCGTGGAATGTGTGGCTTCTTCAGCGGCTTCACATGATTATCAATCAAAGAGGCGCTTCCTCAGGTGTTTCTCCTTAAAAAAAGGTGGAAGCCGCACCTAAAACATAGGTGAAGCAGGAAGCTACAAAATGGTAGCTTCACCAGCTTCTCTTCACAACCGCACCTTTCTCTTTACATATTTGTCTCTAAAAATAAGGAGAAACTGTAGAAGAAGCTGTTTTGCTAAACGCTTCAGGCACAGCTGCAGACACAGCTAGCATAGCCATTTTTCAGAGAAGTCATAACCACAACTCAAGTCGGCACAGCCACAGCCCTACCAGAGGGAGCCCTTAATAGGCACAACATTTCATAGCCTTATAATTTGGCGGTTTTCATTAGAGACAGATATCAACAGATGTTGTGTGTGTGTGCAAAAGATGCATTTTGGCGAATCACGTTCACATACAAATCGGCTTGTTATTTTTCTTTCTTTCTTTCAACGCTTTGTTGTGTTGTTTCAAATAATGAACCACGGAAACCAGCTTCTGGGTGCAGATGCACAAAAAAAAATTGAAAATTAGTGAAAATTGACTATGTTTAACCACATATGCATCCTTCTAAACACATAATTATACACCCACAAACAACCGTATTTTGTGTTTGCTCTATATGTTGTGTACTAGTTGTGCACCCTCATTGCAAATGCTCTAGCTTCACCACTGACTGAAACTCTTGCTGAAAAAATTTGCAGGCACTGCTACTCGTGTTGTTGCTGTATTTCTACGAATCCATGAAAGGATATGTGACCAACAGCATTGAGGGAGATACATGGTTCAGCAAGTTCGTTGTGATAGTTGTAGCCGTTCCCATGGCTGATGTGTTTATCATCTTGGCGGGATTGTTCCTGGATTAATAGACACACGGGGAGTTGTGACTACATATATAGATACTGATGTGGAATAACTGTCTTAATGTGTGATAGAACCATGCAATCGTTATTTCTTCACATTGCCTCGAATCACTCTTGTTCTTGTTAATCTAATTTGTGACTAGTGGCATCAGGCGACCCGGGTTCAAAACTGTTGGAGGGGACGTCTCTCCCTTCTAAATGTCTACTCCTTCCGGTTTTAAATTGTTAACGTTATTGACTTTTTCGTTACGTTTGATCATTCGTCTTATTCAAAATATTAGTTCAAACATGCAAAGTTATAAGATATATTTCAAATTTCTTTAATGACAAAACAAATCATAACAAATATATGATAATTTTGAAAAAATTTGAATAAGACGAATGGTCAAACATAAAAAAAAAGTCAACGACGTCAATAATTTAAAACCGGAGGGAGTAGTTTGCTTTGCTAGTACCTGGTGCTTTTAATTTTATTATTCTAGAACTTTGTAATAAAAAACCCCTGGGCTAAAAAACTATTTGTGGCTTGCCAGAGATTGATATACGAAAACGTATCTGAGTTATAGCCAATATATAAAGCTGGCTAAATGGCTAGCATTGCAACATAGTACTAGAAGGTCCCTCGCAAAAAAAAAAATGAAGGTACTAGAAGGGCAATAGGCCGTCTTATTTCATACCCTTCATTGGCAACAAGGCAGGCGCCGTGAACTGCCTTGTTGCTGTCGCGCCGTCCATCTCATAGTATTCCTTCAATGTCAGCGGCAGGTGGCGTCCTTGCCATCTCACCGGCACGGTTCCACGTCTGAAGGCTCAGTAGTGAGAAAAAGGCTGCATGCTCGTGTCAGGAGTGAAATCAGCTGCAATGTTTAGGCATAGTCCAGATAACCTTCTAAACTATTTTTTAGTTTATTTTACCTCCATCATTTGCTAAATTAGCATTTTTCACTTTATCTCTCCAATGCAATGTAATTCACTAACATGAGTTAGGTCAAAGCAATTTTACATACTAAGCCTGGACACACATGCATTTCAACATATGGAGCAAGCCATAGTGTCATAATCTCTCTACATCTCGCTCTATGATGGCATAGCCATCCTCGCGATACTCCACCCAAAAAATCGCCATAATCGTTTTTTTCATTGGCTAACGTCGTGTATGAATAAATCTATGTTGAGTTGCATCGTCAAAATCCATTTTGACCTAAGTTCACGTAACGAAACGCTTTGGATTAGATAGAAAGGTGAAAAATAAGCTAATTTAGCAAATGTAGAGAGTAAAGTAAACTAAATTTTAGTTGAAAATGTTATTTAGACTAAGTCCAAACTTTGAGACAGTGAAGTGGACTTTATCCACAAAAGAAACACAGCATGGAAATTTCTCGTGAGGTATGGCAAATGTGGGCCGCGAGAAAACATTCCGCCTTAGAAAATCCCGTCTCAAACGATTGGGCTCTGTTAATGGGCCACCTATTCTGAGCCCATTTGGACTCGAAGTGGACCGGCCAGGTATGCCACGATCCCCCCCCCCCCCCCCCCCCCCCCCCCCCCCCCCCCCCCCCCCCAATGATCTTACAAGATGAGCGAGGCCAAGATCTGGACTATATCTATGAGACGGAGGGGACACGTGTTCCAGAGGTGCGGCCACAAAGGGATAAAGACCGTCTAGAAAAATTCCTCCAAGTGCATGGAAAGATCAACAATCGCGAGGAGCATCATCAACTCCATGTAGATCTTGTTGAGCACTTGTGGCAAAGACTTGGACATCGACTTGATCCTTGATTGTGTTCCTAGCATTCCGGCCATGTAGCTTGTTTCAATTTGAATTTGAATTTGACTTTGGAGTTTGAAATTTGAATTTTCATTTTAATTTGAAATGTGTATGTTTGAATGATCAAGTTTGGCACTATTTGCATGTGTGTTTGTATGGTTTGAATTCTAGTTTAGGGGAACTGCTGGAGTAGTCATGCATCAAATCCTGGAAATGGATTTGATGCATCCCCTAAACCAGAATTTGATGCATGAGTTTTAGGGGAACTGCTGGAGTTGCTCTAATAAAGGCTTAAGTTCAAAGGTTAAAGTGTCGCCTTTTATTCCTTATTTTACCATGATAGCATCACTCTCCAATATAATATATGTCATGACCTTCTCAATGGCAGCGTATTCCTTTTGTTGCAACAATGAGTTCAGCATGGAAGGCATCCATGGCTGATTTGATTCCACCCTGCCGGTGGTGATCTCTAGCACAAAATCCCCAACCACCCATATGAGAAACCTCCATAAATGATGCATTAGAAATTACATATCTCTTCAGTTATCACTTCATTCACTTCTGTGCTTGATATTTATTCTTTAACAAGTAAAATGTACACATGACATAGACAAAGATTGCAACGTCCCGGGTAATTAAATCACCCGAAACTCCGTGTTTTCCGTACTTGCCCAGGATCAATAACAAGTACACACGGTATTCACAGTGGAACCATAGCCATATCAAAATTTAACTATCGAGTTTATTTGAAGTTTACAAAATATTGGCTCAACGGCCGATGAAATACCTTAGGAAATAAACACTGCGGTAACAAGAAGGAATTCAAATCTCCAGCGTGTGCCCCGTGATCATCCCACAGGCAATTGACTGGAAGTTGAACTCCTAGAAAGAACGGCATCGTTCCTCACCGAATTCTCGTCATCTCTGAAACCAAGTTATCGGAGGCAAGCAATGCGGGTGAATAATAGTAAAATCATAATTATATGCAGGGCCAAATGAAGGAAGGTATAATGTGGGTAAATTTGCATAAATGAGCAAATGGCAATCTAAACTTGATTAATGAAATAATTACTAAATTAATTTGCTTGAATATAAATTGCATAAAGGTAAGTACAAGTAAATATCATATAAATAAAGTGACATACTTGACTTCCATGTCAAGTTCCTACAAAATCTTATCTATATCAATAACCATATGATCAATTTTAATCCCAACCATTCTCTAAACAAAGACCTATCATTAAGGAGCTTGAGACCGCAAGCACGGCCATTCGAATGGATTATGACTCTGCAGAGTTTGTACGCTGTACCCATGGACAGTGAGTGACCGTCTGTGGTGTTGCAAGCACCGTGCACTCACGAAGTGTGCACATCGGTATCACACATGACGTTTTCATTAGCCGTTTGTTAACCTTGCCTTCCCTAAATTGTAAACAATCCCTCCGTACCTACCAACTAACATCCCAGAGGTACAATTTATCCCCTCCTTCAAATATGGATAGTTAGGCAGGAATTAAAAGGGTACAATTCATTGTATTGGTAAACCTTGAGCCCAAAACCGTAGTGATGGAGGTCCCTCTGAATAAATACCAGATCGGGTAAAATATCCATACATTCCCTACTTCTAGAAGGCAAGGTAACATTCAACTAATTACTTAGCCATGGCCGTCACATACCAGCATCCATGGTCGCACGATATTTCCCTAAATCAAGATTCAAATGTACCGGTCCTTATGCGATGCGACGGGTCTCCAAAATCATGATTATCAAACAATCATTAATCCAATTAACATTTCACATCAAAACCCGTCAACATCTAAATTATCATCATATATCAACTATAATTTCCCATCAACATAATCCTTAAATTTAATGATTATACAAGTACTTACATTTATACAAATTAGCCTTTCATTTTAGCAAGCTTAATTAGTAATTAATTATATCATGAAGCTTAGAGCATGTAACCATTATGATCGCCCATCTTATGGTTACAAGGGATTATGATATGGTCCAACAAATGGGTAGAAATAATAGGTAGTATCTACCATTTCCCAAATGAGCATTTTTAGTGATATAAATTACGCACAAATTAATCCTACATATTAAGCACTTAAATGCATTTGCAAACATAGGATCAAAATGATCAAGGGGTGTGCTTGCCTCGCACCTTTATATACATATTATACGACGATCTTCAAGTGTCGTCTTTCCACGATGTAGTCCTTCGACGATTTTACTCACGTGTGCATCATTCGCGACCGATAAACTCCGAGAGATCCAAATAAAGTCATCCAAGAAGATCCAATAAAATCTACAATAATAAATGCAAATATTTCGAATAAAAACCAAAGAGCATGATCATGGAGTGCATTTCATGAAAATAAATATGTATTCGGAGTTCGTATGAACGGAACTACACGTGAACGAGTCTATCAATAAATAAATAGGAAATAAAATAACTAGGGTTCATGTGGTTTCCATTTCCTCTATGGTGATTATTTGCTATGAGAAATACTTCTGGCCTTATTAAGCCATATTCACCTAGACAAGTTATTTATTGTTTATTTTCTCTTGAAAAAGAAGAACATGCATGTGTTACTCAAATGGATTGATATAAAGCTAACATGATGGCATGCATAGACATTTATTTACCAATCCTCATGGTGAAAATGATAAGATGTATATGGCTTATTGATGGTGATTGCGTGCATATCTATATATTAAATCCATAATTATTTCTACTATTGAACATGGCGTGTTCAAACAGACATAAATAAACTAAATTTACGTAGCAATTATTCTTATAATGATTTTACGGGTAAAATGAAGTTACATGCTTCTAATGCATATGAAAACATTCCTATATATTAATTCTTAACTTATCTTCTATAAGTTATATGCCTTTATGTCTATATATGACATAGTTAAAGAAGTGTTTCTTTTTAAACAAAATTATTTATATATGACATGTTCTAAGGATTCATTTTAGATGATTTAGATATCATGAATATGGACTATATGTCTATATAACTTTTAAGTAAAGCAAGAGTGCATGGAAAAATATTGTTGTATATGCATATTTTTAACTAGATATAATTACTATTGTTTCATCATTCTTTATTAAATCACTTATGTAAGGCTACATGTATGCCTATGATGTGCAACATATATCCATGAACATGGGATGTAAATAAACTTATATGCACATGCATAAGTAATATGTTCATTTACTTAAGTTAATCAACTTAGTATTTCTATTCAAGTAAGTAAAGCATAACATTCCTAGGTCTAGCAAAACAGTACCAGCAGGAGCTTTAGAGTGGAAGGACTAAGTATTCTTTCTATAGTGATTGCATGCACATTTATTAGATAATTCATGATTAAATTTTTATAAAGATACATGTCATTTTTCTAAGAAACATGGCAAACTCTACTATTTATTTCTTTAAATTATTTCTATGACTAGCCATGTGTCTAAAGTGATCTTTGGGTTCTAAAAAGTTTTTAAAAAAAGTAACCTAATCTTAATTAATTCCTATATTCAATTTCCCTAAGTACTTATTCCTAAACAAAGCATATTGCTAGCTTATTTTCTCTTATGAATTTTTACTAAACACATGTGTCATATTTTTGCAGAATAAGGAGGCTAAAAACATGAGGAAATTTTCTAACATTTTTCCTAATTTTTCTGAAATTTATTCGAGTGCAAAAGGCTTAATTGAAATTGGACCAATCAGGAAGCTACACGTGGAGGCTTAACATTCTAATCGTTTAAATTCAACTGCGCACAGTAAACGCGGCAATTGAACGGCTCACCGGCGGCGATTCCGTGGATGAACCTCGACGAGGTCTAGCTCAGTCGATGCGCACGGTCAAGACCTACTCTCCGGTGGTGACCTCGTCGCCGATGGTCGACTGTAGCGGCGGCGCGACCAAGACCTAGGCGGTGCGGCGGCGAGGCTACGGCGACTTGCGCGGAAACGAGCACGACGACGTGTTTGTGTCATGCGCACAACATCTACGGGCTTGTAGGAAGCTTACCGAGCTATTGGCGGGAACGGTGATGGCCGGAGATGGCGGTTGGTCGGACGGCGGCGGCGAAACAGGGGAGGGACCGGCGATGTGATCCTTCCGCCTAGAAAGGAAGAAAGAGATCAAGGGAATGAGAATCAGCATCGCACAGATAAGCTAAAAACGCATGAACTCGACGCGGAGAGCTCACCGGAGAAGCTCGAATTCCGGCGATGGTGGCGGCGGCGGATTTTTGGGGAAAATCCAAATTCGTCCTTCTCAATCGGCTTCCCTCACAGAGAGTGGTTCAGAATGGATGAGGAGGACCAAAGGAAGTGTGAGAGGAAGGACGCTGCCTTTGTAACCGGTTGAGGCGGTTTGCAATGTCGGCGCGCTGGTGCGCCCGGCTTGTCAGCGTCGCGCGAGTGGGAGAGGGTGAGAGGCGCATTCTAGGAGGCGAGTATGTGCGCGAGAAGGCGCGCGGCGTTCCTTGGCGCGCGTGGCAGCTGCTAGCAGCCCAAGACCGAGCTGGAACAAGCAAGACGATGAGGCGGTGCCGCGGCGGCGAATGAGTAGGCGCGGCGTGGCGCGGAAGGAGCTCGAGCGCGAGATTTTCCACCACGCGAAGTCAGCGCGAGAGCAGTGGAAAACAGGGGTGCGCGTGAACGTGAGAGGAAGGGCCGGGAAGGGGGGAAGGGGGAGCTTCGTGGCGGCGGGGCAGTGGCCAGTGCTTGGCGGTGGCGCGCGTCGCGGCGCGGCGCGTCGGCGCGTGAACAGAGAAGGAAGAAAGGTAGGCGCGGGCCGACTGGGGAGATGGGCGGAAAGTGGGCTGGCCGAACGGGCCGAACAGGTAAGGTCTTTTTTTTCTATTTTTCTTTTTATTTTCTTTTTTTTTCTAAGCCGAGCCCAGTTCAGCTACTATTCTTTCTATTTTTCAACAGGCTGATGTTTTAATGAATTTTTTTTTGATGGATCAAACGAGTTCTAAAAATTCTGAAAAATTCATAGAAATTAAGTTTCTGTGAAAACTATCGATGGTGAATTTTGGGGAATTTGGTAATAAAACAAATTTTTCCTCGAAAATTCAAACAGTTTCCTGTGCACTTATGAATGACATTTATGTATCAATTCAAAATTTCAGAAAGGTTCAAGTATAAAATTCAAACATGAGAACCAACTCCAAATACTTCAAACCTCCAATAAGAACTTCAAAAAGAAATAATGATGATCCATTTATTGTTTTTGCTTAGTAAATTTCTATTTAAATTGCTCCAAACTCACATGGATTAAGTTGATGACTATTTGATTTTATTTAAGCAAAAGGGTAAAATCCTGGGATGTGACAAAGATAAGTGGATTACCAAATACTCCCTCCGTTTCAAAATATATGCAGTTCTGAGTTTGAACATGGTAACTAAGAGGGGTGAAAAAGGTGATGGACACAAAAAACAATGAGGAGTGGAGGAGAGAGTTAGAGATAGGCATAGGAAAAGATGCACTTGGAAGTGGGAAAGTTGCATTGGAAATCCAGGACTGCATATATTTGGCAAAAAAATTTAAATGCTAGAACTACCTATATTTGAAATGGAGAGAGTATTTGTTAGATTATATATACAAATATATTAAGTAATGATGTAGATTAATTGAGAAATATTAGAGATAGTAGAAATGAACCAATTGTTGTTGAGTTGAACCGAAAGATATTGCTGCTATTTCTTTTCTTTGGTGCTAACTTGTTTTCACGGCACACTTCAAGATATAAGGTTGTACCCTGTCGGCATAGTGGGATGAGCTAAAGTTTGTTACATTTGAAGAACCTGTCATCAAGGTTAGGCTTACCAGTCTAGGTGTTAGTGTCATAATTGTACACGTAATCTTCGCCCATAAGCTCGATAAAAAGCTCCAGAAACTTGCATACTAATTGGTAAAAGATGCAAGTTTCCAGAAAGCTCTAGTGTTCACTTTCTTCCTTACGACCTAACTTGGATATTTTTTGCAAAATGCCTAATTTATAAACTAAATAATGTACTATGTATTATGTTGCCATTACATAGCTTAAGCACGTTCTAAGAAGAAAGCAATCGCCATTGAGAACATGTATTGGACAAGGATAATGAGAACTTCAAAATGACCACATGAGTAGTGCATTCTCATACAACTGATACTTATCACATTAGGAGATAAATTTTGGGCATGAATCCATCAAAGCTAGCAGCAAACATTCTATCAAAACTTTTGTACCACACATACATTAAATTTATTTATCTTCCTGTGACATGATAGCAAATGCGAAATTTATTACCAAATAAGAGAAAGTGTGCAGTAAGAAAGAAGTTTCAACCACTGATTTCTTTAGATAGTCTCATGTAGCCAAAACATAAAAAAAAACAATTCTTTAAGACAAAACATCACAGAGTTATTCCACCAGAAATAACAACACTATTTTTTTGGTGTTATCTCATTCATCATTACCTCCACATAATCTATCTTGAAAATAGAAGAATTCAATTCTCTGATCGACAACATCTCAACGAAGATAGTGATGCAGAACAATTACTTCAAGAACCTTGGTCCTCATAAATTAACATCTCTTGTTGTAATCTGTGCTGGACTCCTACACAATATTCCAAGAATGTATAAACATGTCAAATGATATTAATATCATATCTAATTAATTTTCTTTTTCCACAAAACAAGATTTGTTGTGCACTTTCCAAATTTCCTAAAAGATTACGACATGTAAAGAAAATTATGTATGAAGATAACATTCTCTACACATAGATTAACTGATGCACATAAAAATAGTAAGAGAGTAAGAGCACCTCATGGTTATGTGTACCAAAGTACCAGATGATGGTGAACAAAGCGCACATGACAAAGAATGATATGTACGTATGCTGCACCTTTGTATAGAATTGCATCATGCTTAAGTGGAATGAGGCATTTCCAAGTAGAAAAGCATGGAGGGCTCCCTTCCATGATACAAACAATGCAAAAGGTGTAGAATCAGGAAACGACAAAGCTATGACCCCTAGTAACATGCACACCAATTGGAATGTGAAATACAATGTACAAAAGTAAGCTGCATAGCGATCAATTAGCCGCAAATTGCTGAGACGAGGAGCCTTGTCCATCCAAATCATCAAACTAGTCCCAGAGAAGTAAATGATCTTGTAGAGCTTGATTAAATGATCTTTTCTAGCTTTCTTCATCTATCAAATTTGCATTAATTGTGAAATTACATTCTAATTTATGAGATAGACCAATGAGCACAATAGTTTGTTATACATGATCAAGCGACATGTTCGCCCAAGTGAAAATGTCGACAAGGACTCAAAGGCTCCTAATCACCGTTGCAAACTACATAATTAAAAACAAAAATTGGAGTAAAAAAAACAGTAGGTTCCCTCTGTTCCCGACTCAACTCGATTGGGCTCGTGCTGCGGCTGCTGAAAATCTTCCATGCGTTCGCCGCACCCAAATTCTTCGTCGCACGCCGCCTCACCGTGCCGCAGCTGTCCCCTAACCTAAACTCGCAGGGGGCGCATAGGCACAAGGATTCCCAGCCCTCCGTGCACTCTCGCCGCCTCCACGACAATAAGGGGGTGTTTGGATCCCAGTGACTAGAAGTAGTCAGGCTAAATTTGGTCGCTTTCAGGGACTAACTTCCCAAACAGGTGGGACTAAAAGATGACTAAAACTAGTCTAGTCTCTAGTCTCCCTTGGGCCAGCTAAAATTTCCTTTAGTCTCTCTCTCTCTCCTCATTTACCGCATCTTATCCCCTTCGCCTCCTCCCCGAAGCTTCCTGGCGCCGCGCCGCTCGCCCCGCCCGGACCACGTCGTCGCCCGCCGCCTGCCCGTGCCGCGCCGCCCCCCCCCAGCCCCCCCCCGGCTGGGCCGCCGTCTCCTATCTACTCTCTACGCTTTCTGTTGACATGTACGCAGGAGAGGGAGAGGGAAGGGAGAGGGAGAGAGAAAAATCTAGACTTTAATGGTCTTTAGTCATAGGATCCAAACAGGGGGTGACTAAACACTACTAGTCTGACTAATTTTAGTCATAGGACTAAAGTGGATCCAAACATGCTCTAAGACATGATGGGCCCGAACTAGCCGGCGCCCCGCCTCCGCTTGCTCTTCAATGCCCACCTAGGTGCGCTAAAGCAGCCCCGATTCGCCGTGGCTAGGTGAGCACGAGAGGTTTACGGCTTCCTTAATTCCTTTACCTTTTACCAAAACGTGATGCTCGTACTAGCCTATGAGCCTTCTAATCCTCACGCAGTGGGATCAAATCTCCTTCGCACCTCATTTTTTTGTGCAGTTATGTTGTTCAGCCATTGGCTGACACGGCACAACCCGCAAGGCCAGCATAACCATGTCTTGATGAACTTGGTTTTCACAGTCCGGGCATGAGCCGTGCCATAATAAGTCGCAGCTAGCAGCGACGAGACAAGCAAGCACCTCCATGGCTTACTTTTTTCGGCCTTGAGTATCACTTTTAACCTTTCTTCATGGACTGTACAAACTTTGTCAATTTTTTTTGTCAAAATGCAGTCCCTAAATTTCGTCAAATGCGGTTTGGCATCAAAGAGACAAATTTTGACTGTAATATTTTGATAGCAAAACTTGACGAAATTTGCATACCATCAAGGATCGCTGGTCAATGGGCTCAATCTGCCCAGGCCTAGTCTACAGGCCTCTCTCCCCCTGGGCTGAGCCTGAACCTCGGCCCACTCACACCCCGATCTGCGTGTATTGTAAAGCCAACTCGCACGCCCTTTTGTTGGCTAAAAAAAAATCGGACGCCCTTTGAAAACCCAAAGCCTTCTCTAAGCGCACCAGTTCGTCGCCCCCGTCGCCGTCTCATCGATGACGTGTTGCCAGGCGTCGTCAAGCAAGGAGGCGGCGCTGCCGCCGGACCTCCAGTCAAGGCCCGACCAGGAGGCCTTTGACATGTTCGTGAGGAGGGTCGGAACCAGGATTGACATGTTCGTGAGGAGGGTCGGGACCAGGATGGTCAAGTTCGCGTGCCGGGTACGTACGTTTACGAATAATCGATGCATTATGTATGCACAGAGAGATTTCGTCAAATCTTGTAGATAGATTATATGATTATTCTTGGTACCGAATTGCAGTTTGTTCATAAGTAATTATCGTCACCAATTTTGTACATAAGTAATACGTACAGGAAAGAATGTCTCTGAAATAAAGGACAAAGTGACAAATACGTACCGACCAGAGAACCTGGGTTTATTACATCCTACAATATAACGTGTGGATTCATTTTCTTTAGGCCTAAATTTGTACATGTCACATCAAAGAGAATCTTGCTATTTAGGAGTTAAATAAAGTCTAATTACAAAACTTTTTTGACAGATGAATGCTAATTTACGAGATGTATCTAATGAGCCTAATTAATTTATGTTTTGCTACAGTGATGCTACAGTAACCGTCCAATCACAGCTTAATTACTCTCATTAGATTCGTCTCGCGAATTAGACCAGGGGTTCTGCAATTAGTTTTGTAATTAAATTTATTTAATACTCCTAAATAGCAAGATTCTCTTTGATGTGACACGTCTAAATTTAGGGTTAGAGAAAACGAACAGCGCCTAAAAACCTTTTCGACAAAAGTTTCTTGGCATTACAATTTTGATATGATCGTCAATTAATAAGCCAACAATTTTATGGCGTTATAATTTGGCTGTTTTTGCTAGAGACAAATATCAACAGATGTCGTGTGTGTCCAAAAGATGAATTTTGGTGAATCGCGTTCACATAAAAATTGTCTTGTTATTTTTTTTCTTTCTTTTAACGCTTTGTTGTGTTTTGTTCCAGATAATGAACCACGGAAACCAGCTTTTGGGTGCAGATGCACCAAAAAAAAAAAACCCTGAACATTAGTGAACATTGACAGCTTTTAATCACTTATGCACCCCCTCTAAACACATAATTATTCACCCACAAACAACAGTATTTGTGGTGTTGTGTAGTTGTGCATCCTCATTGCAATTTCTCTAGCTTCACCACTGACTGAAACTCTTGCTGAAAATTTTTTGCAGGCAATGCTACTCATACTGTTGCTGTATTTCTACGAATCCATGAAAAGATACGTGACCAACAGCATTGAGGGAGATACATGGTTCAGCAAGTTCGTTGTGATAGCTGTAGCAGTTCCCATGGCTGATGTGTTTATCATCTTGGCCGGATTGTTCCTGGATTAGACACACGAGGAGGAGTTGTGACTGCAGATACATACTGATGTGGAATAACTATCTTAATGCGTGAGGATAGGATCATGCAATTGTTATTTGTGCGCATAGCCTCGAATCACTCTTGTTCTCGTTCATCTACTTTGTGGCTTGTGGCATCAGGGGACCCGGTTTCGATTCCTCCCTACATACAAAACTGTTGGAGGGGACGTCTCTCCCTTCCAATCTTTGTTTTTTTTTAATTTTTTGAGTTGTGACATCATAGGCTAAATGTATAGTTTTCTTTTTTTTTTTGCAAGGGAAATGTATAGTTTTCTTTGCTAAATGTATAGTCTTCTTTGCTAGCACCTGTTGCTTTTTTATTTTTCTAGAACTTTGTAAAACAAAAACCCTAGGCTAAAAACTATTTGTGACTTGCGAGATTCATATACGAAAACGTACCTGAGTTATAGCCATATATATAAAGCTGGCTAAATGGCTAGCATTGCAACATAGTACGAAGGTCCCTCGTAAAAAAAAAGTACTAGAGGGTTAATAGGCCGTCTTATTTCTTAGCCTTCATTGGCAGAGCATGCACCGTGACCTGCCTTCTATCGCGCAGTCGATCTCGGTTTGCCACTACCGCCGTTCCCTGATCTCATAGTATTCCTTCATTGTCAGCGGCCGGTGGCGTCCTTGCCGCCTTACCCTAACATCTGAAGGCTCAGTGGTGACAAAAGCCGCATGCTCGTGTTTTGAGTGAAATGCATCCATAAAGAAAGGAATAAAGTCCATTTTACTCTCTTCAAATTTAATTAGACAGTTTAGATAACCTTCTAAATTATAATTTGGATTACTTTACCTCTAACATTTGCCAAATTAACTTATTATGCATCTTTTCTCTCTAGTGCAATGTTGTTTTACTGACGAGTTAAGTCAAGGCAATTTTACATACTCAGCCTGCACACACACACACATGCATTTCAAGGTATGGAGCTAGACATTCTTATCGAATTTCAGCAAAGAGTTTGTGATAATCTCTATACATCTGGCATAGCAATCCTCGCCAAACTTCACCCAAAAGATTCGTCATAATCATTGTTTTCATGGTCTATCATTGTGTATGAATAAACCTATGTTGAGTTGCATCGGCAAAACCGTCTTAACCTGAGTCGCGTTAGCAAAACCGCTTTGAATTGGAGAGAAAGGTGAAAGTTGAGCTAACTCATCAAATATTGAGGCCTGAGGGTAAAGTAAACCAAATTTAGTTTCATGGGTGCTAGACTAGGTCCAAACTTAGAGGGACTTTATCCATGGAAATTCTTTTTTTTTCAGAATCATTCATGGAAATTCTTGTGACGTTGGCGTGGCAAATGTGGGCCGCGAGAAAAAATTTCGCCTTACAAAATCCCGTATCAAACCATTGAGCTCTGTTAATGGGCCACCTGTTCTGAGCCCATATGGACTCGAAGGGACCCGCCCAGGTACGCCACGATTCCCCCCAGCATTAACGTGATGATTATTCAGAGTCCACGATTATTAGCACGAGAAAGAATTCACCGTTTGTTCCTAGACGAATTAAAGATGCATCGCGGCAACGCTCCATCGCCTCTCCGGCGACCTATGAGTGGCTGCGGCTGCGCCGGCGGTGAGGCACCCGCCAGCAATGAAACGCTGCCTCCCGGACGAGTCGGAGCGTGATCGCGACGGCATGGGGGCAGGCGCCAGGACTCATGAGCTCACGGATGCCAAGAAGGAGATGGTTCTGCACGCCGTGTTGAACAGGGCGGCTGCCAGGGTCTTCAAGTGCGTTATGCGGGTAATTACGTCCCTAAACCTTGCTCCTTTTATCCAAACTTAATGCACAGAATTGTATTTGTATACCTGCACAGTTGATCAGGCACACATCCGTCCAAACTAATTTTTCTCGATGTACTTTTGATTTCTTAGGGT
This sequence comes from Eragrostis nindensis, assembly GCA_012490785.1. Lineage (NCBI taxonomy): Eukaryota > Viridiplantae > Streptophyta > Magnoliopsida > Poales > Poaceae > Eragrostis > Eragrostis nindensis. The sequence continues at coordinate 40,151 of JAAXCT010002560.1, read as the reverse complement.
GTGTTTGGTACAGCTCCAGATTCACCGAGAATCAGAAACGTTTTAGTTTCAACCCAGAAACGTTTCATAACTTGAAACAGAATCACCTCAGAAACTGTTTGGCTATTTTTTGGATTCAGTTCAGTATAGAGTGGAGGAGGATAAAATGACCCATGTGGGTTTTATTGTTTCTGCCACGTAACATCATGAATGAAGTTTTCTTATTATTTGTTCTTGATTTTTATTTTTTTTAGCATATGTTCTTGATTTTTTATGGTTTGCATAAACAAATTCTAATATAAAAACCATCCACATAATTGACAAAAAAAAAAAGAAAAGCCCACCCCACTATCCCATCGCAACCCACCACTTGCTCTACACCTTAGCCCACTAGGCCAGCCCACCACAGCTTCACCTAACTGCTCATCTTCTTCCTCTGGACGAAAACAGAACGAAGAAAACAGACAACAGAGAAGAATGCAGTAGAGCGGGGGCTGATTGGCTGTGCTCCTGCGACTAATAGGAGGAGGAAAATTGGGGAAATGATCTACGGATCAAGAACAACCATTTTTAAGGTTAGATTTGAAGGAGAAGTTCGGACGGAGCTCCGAGCAATGTCGGCGGCGAAGGCATTGAGTCGACAGAGAGGGGCAAAGAAGTAACCGAAGCAGCGAATCGGAGCGAATCGGTGTGGAACACCGATTTGGGTGTTTCGTGCTCGTAGTTCATTTTTGCGAAACGTTCTCAGCCGATTCTCCTCTGAAACGTTTCGATCTTTTGCCGTTTGGAACCGCTCCAACCGATTCAGAGCAGAATCAGAAACGATTCCCTCATCCAAACGCACCCTTATTATTTGTCTCTTTGATTATCTGACATTGCTCATAACATATCTTTAGATAAGAGTTGCTTAACGACAGTTGAATTATCAACATGAAATAGTTTTGTCGTAACCCATATTTTCAGATATTCCCGAAGACTTAGTTTGGTATTTTCCGAAGACTTGTATCGCACGAAAGGAAACTTGTAGATAGACTCCGAATCTGTTACAGCAGATCGGAAGTCTTGTAGAACAAGGCAAGGACTCCTAGAGGCGGTAACAAGGACTATAAATATACATGTAACCCTCCGATGAGAGGACATTGCGTTGTAGATCATACATACCACCATATTCAACACGACAAACACTGGACGTAGGGTTATTATCCTCCGGGAGGCCCGAACCAGTATAAAAACTCTCTCTGTGCCCTAGATCGATACCTCGATTGATCGTTGTTCCCCGAACCAAATATTTGCCGTTCTCTCGATTATTCGAGCGACGACAGAGGCGCGCCAGGAAGGGGGGCAGCGCTGAGGATCCGTCTAGCGCATCAGATGGCATTGGCGGACAAGATGAAGTTCCCGGCGGGCGCCGAATTCAAGTTCGGGTCCTTCACGTTCGTCGCGGACAAGGAAGGAAATCTCCAAGAAAAGACGTCGTCGGCGGCGCAGGAGGCGTCCCCGGCGGCCATGAAGGCTCCGCCCTCAAACGGATCTGCTGAAAAGAGCTCGTCGGCGGCGCCATGTGTGTTGCCGGCGGCCCCCTGTACTACGTTCGGGCTGCGGAATTCCGCGGCCGAGTTCCAGATCGCTTCGCGGGTATCGGGCTCTCCGTTTGGAACCCGCCTAGAAGACGGATCTACCTCGGATCCGCCACCTAGCTCTGCCCTAGAAGCGAGGATGCAAAAGATCGCTCTCGACATCACCGAGGGGCGGTATTTTCCTGGGTTCGGGCTCGGTTATCCTGACTACGAGTCCGACTTCAGCGACAGTGACTGCCCCGAGATCGGAGATCCAAATCAGGGTCACAACCCGGCCAGAGAAGTCTTCATGGCGGGACGTGACGACGAGGCATCCAGTGATTTGCGCACCATCTGCTCGATCAGATCTCGATCGGTTGCGCCGTCCAATGTGACGCCGAGAAACCTCAACACCGACTTCGACGCCGTCCGGTTCCAGACCGCGTTGGATTCCCTCGCGCGTATGGCCCCTGATGGAACACCACTAGCTCCGATGGTACAACAAGTTGTAGAACTTGCCGGCCGCGTGATCCCACCGCAAGATCAGGAGGTCGCGGCGCCGGCCAGGACTCCAGTACACAGACGCCTGGGGGCTACCAATGACCAGAGGGCCGATTCATCCTCGCATGGATCGTCTTCCGATCACCCTAGGCGACATCGGCGTAATCTGGAGCCGTCGGATGCAAGACATCAGCTAAACCAGCGGAGGAACCAAACTGGCAATCCCCCAAGGGGGGAACCAGACCAACAAACTCCAGGCGCTCCAGCTCGTAGAGGGACGCGCTCAGAGACGGCTTCTAAGCCGCCCCCGTATAGGGCTCTGGGTAGCTATCTCCGAACTGTTGAGTGGCCAGCCAAGTTCAAAGTGGGGTCTATCGACAAGTACGACGGCACCATCAACCCAGAAGAGTTCTTGTCAATCTACTCCACGACGATAGATGCCGCAGGAGGAGACGAAAGGATCAAGTGCGCCTATCTACCCACCGCCCTGACCGGAGCAGCGCGGTCGTGGTTGCTAAACCTCCCGGCATATCACTTCGACTCTTGGGCAGAACTGTGCGAGGTCTTCAAGGGAAACTTCCTTGGATCGTACAATCGCAATGCAACACCAGAGCAGCTCCGAGGTGTTAAGCAGAAGGCTGATGAGAATCTTCGAGACTACATCAAGCGCTTCTGCCTAATGAAGAACACAATTGCAGACATCTCCGATATAGAAGTAATCCTCGCCTTCCAAGAAGGGTGTGTGGATGTGAAGATGGTGGAAACCATAGCGGAGAACGAGCCGAAGACCACTGCAGAGCTGTTCCGATTGGCAGAAATCTGCGCTAAGGCTGCTGATGCTCGTGCTCGCCTCTCCGATGGCCGGGGCAAGGCTCCGAAGAAGAAGTCAGAAGACAGGGAGGTGAACGTGGTCGATCGGTCGGGATCGGATCGCAATCACTTCCGCAAGAAGCGAGGTCGTCCCGAAGGCGTGGCCAAATGGTGTCCGATTCATCGCTCCCCCAACCACGAACTAGAAGAGTGCTTCGACTACCTCAAGCTCGAAAAGAAGCGTCTAGAAGAGGGCAAGATCTCACGGACAGTCAGAGAAGAGGATCGGGGCCGCGAAAGCCAAGATCGAGAACACCGAGATCGGGAGAACCGAGATCGGGAGAATCAAGATCGTGGGCGCCGTGATCGGGAGTACCGAGAACGGGAGCCCAGGGAGCGCGATGACCGGGATGAACGCCCACGCTACAGGAATCGCAGAGATCATGACGATGAAGAGGAGGAGAGGTACCCGGAGATCAACATGATCTTCGGAGGGAGCTCCGCTCTGTCATCGAAGAGCCAGTACAAGAAGCTACAGAGGGAGGTGGCTATGGCGGAACCTTGTTCTAGAAGACTAGAGTGGTCGGATACTCCGATCGCGTTCAATGCCGATGACCACCCGAAGACTCTGCTAAGCAACCCAGAGTTGCCCTTTGTCGCCAAAGTCATCATCCACAGGAACAAGGTCGCGAAGACGTTGATCGACAACGGAAGCGGTCTCAACTTGTTGATGAAAAAGACGTACGACCAGATGGGCCTGCCGATCACCGCTCTCCGACCAGTTGGGGAATCATTCCACGGCATCCTGCCTGGGGTGTCTTCGCGTCCTCTTGGGAAGATAGAGCTAGCAGTGACAGTGGGCCCGAGAGAGAATAGAAGAACTGAAGTCCTGACGTTCGAGGTAGCTGACTTCGAATCTGCCTACAACTGCATCCTGGGAAGGCCGTTCCTGTTCAGGTTCATGGCGGCCGCACACTTCGCCTACGCCATGCTCAAGATCCCAGGACCTGCGGGTATTATCACGCTGTGCGCTGATCAAGACCAGGCCGTGAGATGCGACGTCAATGCGCTCATCATCGCTGGCCACTTTGACTCGAAAGATCTTGACTCACAGCGCCAGCCAAAAACTCCTCGAGAAGATCAAAGGCAGATAGCAGCAGTTGCCGATGCGAAGGCTTCAGATGCGGCATCTCCGTCGACAGCGGCCGCTCAAGCGCCAGCAATGACTGTCAACGAGCCAAGCACGAAGGAAGACGAGACAGCTAGAAAGGGCAGCAAGCCAATCGGCCTCAGCTTCATCGACCCCGGCAAGAGGACCAACGTCGGGGACAATCTCGACCCTAAATAGGAAGACGCGCTCGTAGCCTTCCTCCGGGAGAATATCGATGTGTTTGCATGGCAGCCATCTGATATGCCCGGGATCCCCAGGGAGGTGATCGAGCACAAATTGGGGATCGACCCGGCTTTCAAGCCGATCAAGCAAAAGCAGCGAAGGTACACGCCGGACAAACGCGACGCCATACATGAGGAGGTCACTAGGCTTCTCAAAGCCGGGTTCATTAGAACGGTAGACTATCCTGAATGGCTAGCAAATCCTGTACTAGTTCCTAAGCCAGACAAGTCCTGGCGCATGTGCGTCGATTACACTAGTTTGAATAAAGCTTGTCCCAAAGACGAGTACCCTCTTCCGAGGATAGATCAGATTGTAGACTCTACATCCACTAGTGAGTTATTAAGTTTTCTTGATGCTTATTCTGGATATCACCAAATTAGCCTCAATATTGATGATCAAGAAAGGACGGCCTTTATCACGCCGTTCGGAATATTCTGCTACATCACGATGCCCTTCGGGCTGAAGAATGCGGGGTGTACTTATCAGAAGTGTGTCAACATAGTCTTCGAGGATCAGATCGGGAAGAACGTCGAAGCCTACATTGACGACATCGTTGTCAAGACCAAGAAGTCCGAGGATCTCCTGGCAGACCTGAAGCAAACCTTCGACAATCTGAGAAAGTACAAGATGAAGCTCAACCCTGCCAAATGTGTCTTCGGGGTGAAATCTGGAAAGCTACTGGGGTACATGATCTCCGAGCGAGGGATTGATGCCAACCCAGTGAAAGTTGCGGCTCTTGAAAAGCTGAAGCCTCCGAAGACCAGGCGAGAAGTCCAGAAGCTAGCAGGCATGATGGCGGCCTTGAACCGGTTCATTTCAAGGTCGGGCGAACGAGGTATGCCATTCTACAAGTTATTGCGCAATCAAGATGGTTCTCAGTGGGATGACCAGGCAGAAGAGGCATTCAAGGAGCTCAAAGCTTATCTCAAAATATGCCCACCCTGAAACCCCCACAGCCCAATGAAGAACTGCTACTCTATGTTGCTGCCACAGATTCAGTCGTTAGCGCTGCGCTGACAGTTGAACGGGAAACAGACACTGGGCCCAAACAGTTCGCTGTTTATTTCGTCAGTGAGATATGAAAGATGCCCAGACGCGTTACCCGATGGTGCAGAAGCTCTTATATGCAGTACTGATGACATCCAGAAAGCTGAAGCATTACTTCTTAGCTCATCCAATCAAGGTGGTCTCGGATAGACCGCTCCAGACTGTTCTGCATTGCAAGGATGCCATCGGCAGAATTGCTCAGTGGTCTGTAGAGCTTGGTCAATACCAGATCGAATATGTCCCTCGAACAGCCATCAAAGGACAAGCTCTGGCGGATTTCATAGCAGAGTGGACCGATGATGGTGATGACGACAAGAAAGATCCAGATCACTGGGTCATGTATTTTGATGGTTCCTTCACGTTAAAAGGCGCCGGTTCCGGAGTTGTCTTCATATCTCCGGCAGGAAAAGTATTGAAGTACGCCATCCAGCTGCTCTTCCAAGCTACGAACAATGTTGCAGAATATGAGGGCCTCGTGACAGGTCTCCGCATTGCCAAATCTCTCGGTATCAGCCGACTGCTCGTGAAAGGGGATTCACAGTTAGTCGCCCGGCAGGTACAGAAGGAGTATCAATGCTCTGATCCGAAGATGGCCGATTACCTTGAAGAAGTTCGGAAGCTGGAGAAAGGGTTCGATGGTCTCGAAGTGCGATACGTACCACGGCTGGACAATCGTGACGCTAACCATTTAGCGTGCATTGCTTCATCACGATCTCCAGTCCCAGACGATGTGTTCTTAGAGAAGCTCCACAAGCCATCGGCGGCAAGCACACACGATGAAGTGGAGATGATGGTTATCGACGCGGGAGAAGGCTCTGTCGAAGACTGGCGTATACCGATTCGCTGTTTCTCGAAAACAGTCCTATCCCAGATGATGATGCGGCCACGGAACGATTGGCCCGCAAGTCCAAGCACTACGTATTGATTGACGACGTGCTCTACAGACGAGGTCTCAATGGGATTCTGCTGAGGTGTGTCTCTACGGAAGATGGCATTCGGCTACTGCATGATATACACGGTGGGATCTGCGGTGCACATGCAGCTTATCGCACTCTCATCGGCAAGGCATTCAGGCACGGATTCTACTGGCCCACGGCCAAGCAAGACGCTATTCACCTCGTGCAGACATGTAAGTCCTGTCAATTCTTCAGTAGGCAAAGTACAAGGCATGCTCAAGAGTTACATACAATTCCTATTACATGGCCTTTTGCTATCTGGGGAGTGGATATATTGGGACCGTTTCCTAAAGCCAAAGGAGGGTACAAATTCTTATACGTCGCCATCGACACTTTCACCAAGTGGATCGAGGCAGAGGCAGTTGTGAACATCACTGAGGTTGCTTCCATCAAGTTTATGAGAAGTATAGTCACAAGGTTTGGAGTTCCCAGAAAGTTGATATCAGACAATGGTCGACAGTTCATCGGTCGCCGGTTTGAGAAGTTTTGTGCCGATCATGGTATAATTCACCCGACATCTTCGGTGGCTCATGCTCAAACCAATGGTGCTGTCGAGCGAGCCAACGGGATCCTCATGAAGGGGATGCGTGCACGAGTCTACGAGAAGCTAGCAGCTAAAGGCAAGAATTGGATCGAAGAGCTACCGACCGTTCTGTGGTCAGCACGGACGTCTACCAGTCGAGCTACAAAGGAAACTCCATTCTTCCTAGTCTACGGCGCTGATGCAGTACTGCCACCCGAGATTCACTTGGGGGCTCATCGGATCACCAATTTTTATGAAGACGACCAGCCAATCTCCAGAGAGGTTGATCTACTGCTCCTCGAAGAAGAACGCAACACAGCACTCCATAACGTGGAACGTTATCAGGAGGTTCTGAAGAAGCAGTACGCCAGCAAAGTGGTCGGTCGACATTTAGATGTGGGAGATCTGGTGATCAAGAAGGATATCAAAACCAAGGATAAGCACAAGTTGTCTTCTCCATGGGAAGGACCCTACATAGTAGTTGAGGATGCTGGCATGGGGGCTTATGTCTTAGCCCATATCGACGGTGATATATTGCCCGGAACATGGAACACTGATCAGCTTAGAAAGTTTTATGTGTAATCCATTGTTTGATGAATAAAAGTGTGTTCAGTTTCTCCAACTACTGTGCAAGGTTCCAAAGGCTGACCCAGGTCGGTCTACTAGTTTGGCTGGTGTCTTAGCCACATGAGGGTTATAAGGCATCGGTACGAACAGCCTCTTCAGGCAAGATTGGTCATAAGGCTTAGCCACACTGTGGTTCATAAGTTAATTGACCCCCATGACGTTCTAGCGAGGGACCCTTAGCCCATGAGGTTAATAAGCGGCTCTCCCTAGGCCGGTTGCACGATCAACCACCCAACAGACTGCAAGTCTTATGCCATATGGTGCTACATGATAGCTTGGCCAATGGTTCATAAGTTTCGTAAGTCTCCCCGAGTGTCTGAAGTAAGAGCCTTAGCCATCGAGTTATAAGTGCCAACTTCAGACCACGTTGCAAGATCAACACCCCATTATTTAGCTTGAAACATAACTTGCCATGAGCAAAGTCAAATGTTATACAGCTATCATGGGTTCCAGATACGGAGCAAACTCCAAAAAATTAGTTCAAACGTAGCTTGTCACAGGCAAAGCTAAGCGTCACTGAATTAATGGACATCCTTCTATGATATTTAGATATTGCATATTAGTGATACTGCTTTCCTGCATACAGTTACAACTGTATCCAAAAAAGCAGGGGGCTGGGCTACTATGCATATCTAAAACGAATTAACAGGAGCCTGAGCTCCAAAAGTATATCAACATATTGTTTGATTGCAGGGCTGTACAAGTATTTCAAGGCTTCTCCTCGTCAGAAGGAGTTACTTCTAAGTTCAAATCCATGATGAACTTGTCGGCTGTCTCCATCAGACCATCAACAAGTGCATCACGATCAGCTAGATTACAAGTAAAGCCCTGCTCTACAATCTTCACGTCCAGTTCAGGATGACGGTTCTTCAAAGCAGCCAGAGCAAAGGCACAGCCATTGACTAAGCTATCAGCAACCTTGTCGGCAAGCTTGGCCTTCTCTGCAGTCAGGATCTTGTTGGCATCCTTCAGTTTCTTCACCTTCCCCTGCAGAGTTTGGATCACTTGAGTCTTGGCTGTGTTCTCGGTGCTTAAGGCTTCGTTTTTTGAGTTCAAGTCTACAACAACAGAAGATATCAGAATACTTCAGGAATATGCAAAGGGCAAAAAGGAAGCAGTATATGACAGGAAGCATTACCCTGCACTGTCTTCGATAAGGCCTCTTTCTCCACACGCAGATCCTTGAGGTACTCCTTATGCTCAGATTTCAGATCTGCAATCTTCTTGGCATGAGATGTCTTGGCTTCATCATGGGTCTTGTTCAAAGCTATAAGAGCCGCTTCGAGCTCTCGAATCTTATCATCTTTCCCAGATGAAGCATGGGCAGCCTCAGTGTCCGAAAGTTTCTTCTGAAGAACAGCGAGTTCTCCCTCTTTCTGCCTGATCTTGTCAGTGAGGCGCTTGCAAGTCTGCAGATGCCACTTCTTGGCAGCAACCACCTCCTGGCTCAGCTGTCGAACACTAAGCTCTCCCCAACCGTCCCGGATGCAGAAGCAGAAACAACAAGGGCCTGTTCGGGCGCGGGTTGTGCGTTCGGGGCCGGAGGGTTGACAGCGGGAGCGGGTTCAGCAGAAGAGGACAGGACACTACAGCATGACCACACATCAGAAGATCGAATGAAAATATTTCAGACAGCAAGGGAATTTAGCCAAAGTACTCACGAAGTATCTCTCTTAGTGCGGAAGCGTCTTCTCTTGACAGCAGGGCTAGAAGCGGTTGTCGCCTGGGAAGACAAGACTTGAGAGATTTTGGAAAACCCTTTAAAGAGACTGCCGAAAACAATTTCGATGGGTACCTGATCGCCGGTACGAGGATTGGCGACGCGAGTTGGAGGCAGTTCAGGGACATCGGAGGTAACCGTTGCTGGAGTTGCCGAAGCTGCTGGAATTGCTGGAGTTGCAGGAGCAGACGATCGAAAGCGCTTGCGGGTCATAGTCTTTGGCTTCGCCCCACTCGGGGGCTTCGAAGACTTGACGGCAGGTGGAGGAAGACTAGCGGCTTCGATACCCACCGGAATATTACCGGACGTGGGATCGGCAGCCGGTTCAGGCCTCTCGGTTTCTCCTGGTGCCCCAGATGGCTCGATAGCAGCAACAGCAGCCACCTTTCGCTCAAGAGAGCTGGTAGCATCATCGGCAACGGCTATATCCTTCTCCTGATCGTCGTTGCCTTCTTCGTCACTATCCCCGATGACTATATCCACATTAGGTTGGACATCGTCGGGGCTAGGTTCATACAGGTTCTGCAGAACACAAGATAAGTATGGCGGAAAATATACCTTCAAGCAATGCGAGGAGATCTACGATCAACATACCTCGGGAGGTGGATTCGCCGCACTATAAGGAAGAGGTACTGTCGAAGGCTTAGATACTGGCCCTGCACCCAGGATATCAGTTACTCTCTTGCGGACATCCTCTTCGGAGAGTTCGGTAGCTGCAAAGGAGAGAAAAAGATGACATGCTTATCAAACAGAAATCAGATATCAAGTATATACTGATATGTTGATGAGTGATGGACATCTACCTCCAACCGGTAACCAATTAGGTTCGCCAGGACCAGTATAATGCATAGCCAGTGGATCACGGTGCTGAAGAGGGAAGATGCGTCTCCGGACGAATTCTTCCACAACATGTTCTCCTCTCAGGCCCAATTTGATCAACTCATTGACCCTGGCTATCATCTTATTCAGCCGAGGAACATAGGTCGGAAGACCCTTGTCCCACTTCTCATGATTTGGCATTAAGCCATCCAGCTTGATCACGGTGTTCTTCGTCCCCATGTCCAAGATCAGATATCTGGTGTCGTATCCGCTCCAAGAAGACTTGTACGGGTACGGGATGAATTCAGCCTTGTTCCTAAGTACAAAGCCTACGGAAAACACCATCATCTGACCCTTGTAGTACCGGGGCTGGTGATAGTGACGCCACAGATTCAAGCAGGGGGCTACGCCCAACCAGCATTCACACAAGATGGCAAACATGCTCAGCATCATCACAGCATTGGGTTTGAGTTGGACTAGCTCAATACGGTAAAATCTACAGATTTGCTCAAGAAATTTGGAGGGCGGAAGATTGAAACCACACATAAGATGAGCCTCAAATACCGGAAGCTCCGTGGTGTTGCAATGATGGTATTCGTACTCGCCGTTGTTCCGCCGCGTCAGGAAAGCTGAGATCATCCCCCTTCTCTCCAGTTCATCCAAATATTCCAGGGACAGAGAGGATTTCTTCCAGTACTCCGTCAGATTCGGGATTTCTCCCTTCATCATCTTCTGCTGCGCCTGGGTAAGAGAAATGTTGGAGTTGTGGGAGTCGGAGGATTGGTTCTCGTTGGGATTGCCGGAGATTGTGGCGGACGAGGATGCGGTGGCCATGTGAAATGTTTAGGGTTTGAGGAAATGGAAAAGAGTGCGGACTAAAGGATGGAGGAAAAAGAATACGGCGTGGAGGGCTTAAGCAAAACCCGGCGTGACGGTTCACCTCCCCGTAAATGCGGGATTTCTCCTCCTTGGGTTACGCGCGGAATATACCGAGGTGATGCTCTTTTCTGTTATTAAAATAATGTGTTTGGATTTGCGCTCGGTTTTTGGAAGGATAACTACCTGGTTATGAGGTAGGAAGTTGGAATATTTTCTGGGATCAATTGCCCCGGATAATTAATAATGTTCGATTAACGATCCGGATCGGAAAGAACCTTCGGTGCGTGAAAAACGTATTGAGTATTACTCCCGAAGAGTTCTCGACCAAGTGATCTGTTAATTGCTACGAAGACTTACGTCATCAAGACACGTCGGAGAGGCTAAGCTCAGTTATCTCGAAGACTCATGTGAAACATATTGTCAAGAGTAAAAAGAGAAGCCAACATCACAGATACAATATCATTCAGGAATTATAATCTTGGATTGAAGGCAGCCCTTGATGTGTCCAAGGATGCGTCCCAAGAAGGCCTACCGGGAGATAGCCAAAAGACATTACAAGCAAGACATGCAGAAAACTATCTAGGTTCTACTCTCCGACCTGCTTGACAGAAGAATAAAACAGGAGAAGAAGAAAAAATAAGGAAACCTAGGCTACTGCAAAGAGAATGGCATGATAGCCATCCCCTTATCCCTAGTTCCGCCGATCTTCGGCATCTTCAGGGCCTGCAACAGCAGCATCAGCATCAACCTCGTCCTCCTCATATGTGATGAGGGGAGAGGAGGCTTCGGCAGCAGCAGCAGCAGCGGAGCCTGCACCTACGCTGCCCTCACCCAGAGTGATAAGCGGGAGGGGCGCCTCGGTGGTGGAGAGGGTAGAACCCTCGTTCAATGCCATGACCGGGTTGATGACCCCGGTAGGAAGGAGAGGATCTTCTGCGGCGACGGAAATGGAGCCACCCGCCTGACTGGATCCGGCCTGAGCGCTCGTCCAAGGAGCCCAGCCAGGATTGTACAGGACCATGGCCTTCTTCTTGCTCGGCTCGTCGTCGTCGCTGCTGTCGCCGTCGTCGTCGTCGTCGTCGTCGTCGGAGTCGTCGAGGAGGATGGGTTTGGCGTCCGCCGGAATCCCGCGTGGCCCCTTGTTCAGGGCGATGTGGAGGCGGCGCGCGAACTCTTCATCCCCCGCCGTGTCCGCCTCTAGGTCTACGACCTGAGATGGATCTGGAGGAGGACTTGGAGGAGGGAGCCCGTAATCTTCCGCGGAAAGCGGAGGAGGAGCAGCAGCTACCGGTGGTGGAGCGCCAGCGGGATGCGTGGAGAAGGATCCCGACCCGCCGGCAAGCTCGCCGTCGAACCACTTCATGAACTGTGGAGTGGTGGGTCTTTTCTTGCCCATGGTGGATGGTGGATGCGAAAGTGATACTTGGGGGCTCCGCCGTCCTTATCATTTATAGCCAAAAGGTGGCCTTTTGGAAACTGAAAGGTCAAGTACAGATTGGATTTTTTATGTTTCTTCCTGGGAAATCGCGCGGCGACGCGGGGAGTCCAGGAGGAACCTTGGTGGGCCCGGTTTGAAGAATAAAGACAAGAAGCTGAAGGGTCACGTCAAGGTCTTTTCATATTTAGAAGCGGAATCAATGCCATGGCTGGATCAAGAAACAGAGATAAGGATGGGAGTTGTTTATTATTTCCTCCGAACTCCCTGGATTGACGGTCCTCTTAAAGACCTGGCGTTGGCAAATTTATTTAAAGGAAAGGTAATTCCGATCACTCAATGCAGTTGTTGTGGCTCCGCAGACTTGGTTTTCTCAGTTGTCCCGAAGACTCGGTGGCTCCGAAGGCTCAAGTTCGGTCAGTTGCTCCGAAGACCTATGCGTTCGGCTATTCCGAAGACTGGGTTCGGTGAACTGTGCCGAAGACTCAAGGGTTGAAGACAAAGAATATCTGAAGTATGTGTGCTCAGTGAAGAACATATCCCTTGTCAGAAGTTCGCATGAAGACAGGATCTCTTCGTATCAAAGACGAATCGGCCAAGGGACATGTTCGGGGGCTTATGTCGTAACCCATATTTTCAGATATTCCCGAAGACTTAGTTTGGTATTTTCCGAAGACTTGTATCGCACGAAAGGAAACTTGTAGATAGACTCCGAATCTGTTACAGCAGATCGGAAGTCTTGTAGAACAAGGCAAGGACTCCTAGAGGCGGTAACAAGGACTATAAATATACATGTAACCCTCCGATGAGAGGACATTGCGTTGTAGATCATACATACCACCATATTCAACACGACAAACACTGGACGTAGGGTTATTATCCTCCGGGAGGCCCGAACCAGTATAAAAACTCTCTCTGTGCCCTAGATCGATACCTCGATTGATCGTTGTTCCCCGAACCAAATATTTGCCGTTCTCTCGATTATTCGAGCGACGACAAGTTTCGTTTAGATGCTGCCTGTTGTTAGCGGCGGAAACTATAGCCACCAGAGAATTGGGGTTTATTTTTGATTTTTTCTTTTAAGCATGTTTCGTTAATCTATACATATAACGACGAATGTGCTAATATATCGAGTTAATTAGGAAAAAATATCAGATTATAAAAGACTAATTGTTTTGTTTTACTAATGTACCTATAATGTTGAAGAACTATGTGCTCTACGGTTCATCTAGATTTCAATACGACGTTGCATTGAATGTGTCACTTAATTGATGTGATAAGTTCTATTATTGATCTGCATTATTTGCATTTTCCATTATCTTTTAGCAATGTTCCTGTAGTCCTTAAACAATTATGTGTACCATGTAAAATACTAAATGATTGATTGGATTATTTGCAGGGATTACTTATAGCACTATGGGTGTATATGATCGATTTCATGAGAAGAATTTGGATCGAGTATCATGACATAATATTTGCAACTATTTACCTTCATTTGATCCTTGTCGCTATGTTCATTTCGTTTTGCCTTTGTGTTGTGGGCGATTTGTTGGATGTGTTTATTCCGACACAGTTTCATATTGAGCAACAGGAACTAAGCATCAAGTGAAGAACCTTCTGAATCTTAGTATCCTGCACATTGAACGACTTTTACATGTATCACATAAGACACGGAGGCTTGCCTCAGGCTCTCTTTGTTATGCCTTTAATTTGGATATATGCACAATTGAGACATGATATATCTATAGAACTGAGACATGAGAGCACCTTATCTCTTCAAGGGGCGTGGACTCCTTTTACAAAAAATGGTGTCCACATTTATGACTAGATTCCTGAAGTTAAAAGGAAACTCTTCTATTACATATGGTCAACTTTTTTGTGCAATTGGGCTGATATCATCCGTTGTGTCTTTTGGAGCTTTGGATACCTATTAAATTCATGCCATTGCTACAGTTCATGAGCCGGGGAAAACCCACAAAAGTGTGGTTTATTCTGTCTTGCACCTTCGATGAATACTGTACTACAACTACAAGCCGTGCCAACGGCCCCTCAGGTTGGCCATGGGAACAATCCTTTGTGCAAAAAGATAGACATTATAACACAATCAACTCATTAGTTCGTAAGGTGTAGCGGCAGACATAATTCCCATTGCAAATATCTCATTTCGGCTCGGACCCTATCTGCTCCCGGGCAGCCGCCAAGTTTCACCTTCATCGGAAGGTAGGTCACTTGTGAAGACGAGGAGGTACAAGTCAAGGTAGTTCACATAGCACCCTCATTGGTAGGTAGGTCATCATCATCCTCTGCATTCGATACTCCCAGGTTTGCTCCAAGGTTTCCCAGGTTTGTTCTAGGCTTCTAGCAAAATCTGGTATAGTTTTTGCTAGAACAAGTTTTAGATTCAAATTTGTGCAAGTTTGCTACTTACTGCCGGCGGCCGTTTAACAGTTTTACAAGTTTAATTTACAATAAGTTTAGGATTGCCTAACGCCCTCCCCTAGCTACGCAACTTTCACTTTCCTCTACAGCGATCAATAAGGGTCGATTTGGCTCTTTCATGAGCTCGTTCAGCCTACTGCGAACGCTGACCACAAGGTTCAGGATGTAGCTTCACTCGGTGGTCATAGCTGTATAGTTTACTAACTAAGGCGTATATGTAATTCATACAAAGTACTCCTGAACAAAACTCAAACTTGCAATTATTGTTTTAAACCGCACATTCTGAAAAGCAGATTACGATTTGCTCTGGAGTTTTATGTGCAAATCCATTACTCAATACAGACACGAGGATTAAACCTGATGACAGAGTTCTAAGCCGTAACATTTCTTACAGCTACAAGTCTCAACAGGGAACCACCGCAAAAAAAAAGTCTCAACAGGAAAAAGATAAAACGTGTGCTATGCCATCAAGAGGCAGCTGTCTCATACTGATAACCACTCTGTAGCTGTCAGTTTACCCTTTATCGAACTATCAACTCTTTATGCCTGTAATGCAAAGAACATGGAGTTATGTTATAAGTTCATAAGTATGGATTCATGTAATTACGTTTGTCGAAATGAGGAATATACATTTATATGGTAATAAATACTTACAACATCATTACTTGGTCCATATGATTCTAATCAGCTCGCCTGTGTGGACGTTCAACAGAGGGTAGGCAGCTAATGGAATGAGAAAATTATGTCAGTTGAACGTCCAAATAAGGTGAAAACTTGAAGAACAAGCTTCATCTTGATGATCAGAAACAATTTGGAGGCAGCTTTATTAATGAGAAACAATGCGGGGGAATTGCCTAGACACCACTGCTAAGCGGAGCCCTCTCCTTAAGACCATCACTAACCGCACCATCTCCTGGACACCATTCATAACTCCTCCTTTCCCTCCAGAATACCAAAATCCTCCAAATCTTTCTTTGCCTGCCATTTTTGCCCCTGGGAGACATTCAGCGCCCGTGAACAAACTCCAGTGAACTAGAAATCTAGCAGCGGCGGCGCATCCAACGTGGCAGAGGCGGGCGCCCGCGGCGCCAGGGGGAGCGCGGCCAGGCCGTCGCGGGCTCGCGCGCGTGCAGGTGCGTCGCGGCGGCGCGCGCTGCTGGCTTCGCGCGGCGCCCTGAACAAACTCCGGTGAACTCGAAATCTATCTGCGGCGGCGCATCCAAGGGGCGGAGGCGGGCGTGCGCGGCTGCAGGGAGGCGCGGCCGGGCCGTAGCGGGCTCGCCCGCGTGCAGGTGCGCCGCGGTGGCGCGCGCCGCTGGCTCCGCGCGGCAGGGGCGGCGGGCGCGAGCTGCGGCGGCGTGCGCGGTAGAGGCAGCGGGCGGGCGATGCTAGCGCAGCGCGGCGGGCTCGGTGCAGCAGGGGAGCGAAGCTCGAGCTGCAGGCGCGGCTCGGCAGTGGAGGCGCCCGGCATGGAGGAAGAAGGGGCCGTGGCAGGCAGGGGCAAAATTGGCAAGGAAAAAATGGATTTGGATGATTTTGGTATTCTGGAGGGAAGGAAGGAGTTATAGGTGGTGTTGAGGAGATGGTTTTATTTAGTGATGGTGTTGAGGAGATGGCTCCGCTTAGCAGTGGTGTCTAGGCAATTTCCCCGAAACAATGCATACTACTTACTTGCCACGACTTCTGAAACTCTCGGGTAACCATTTGCTGCATGCTTCAGAGCTATTGACAAAAATAAGACAAGGCAAGTGTTCAAAGTTTAGAAGCTGATTAAAGGGAAAAAAATATCAACTTGAACATAAGCAATTAACAACCTTAGAATAGTGACTGGCAAGCAGAGGACCTGCAGAGTTTTGAGAATAACTAATAAGAGGCACGCCCGGCAAACGATAAGTTCATCAATTCGAAGAAATAATTGTTATTGAACAGTCTAATTATAAACTTACCATACAGATGAAATCCCAAAGAAAGAATGGAACAGCTACGAAACCTTTTCCTAGAGAATGCAACGGCTGCAGAAAAGATGTTGTTTTAGTACTGAAAGTAACAGCTTGAAATGATCCAGCATATAAATATAAGCTTACCAACGGGTCTTGGGCTGCATGTGCCCAGTACCATGTCGCAAGTGCTGATGCTGCCATCATGGAATACTCAGCATGCTCCACTTTCTCATGGAACTCTATAGTCTGCAAATGGAACACTGCAAGCCCGAAGAGGGCTGCTTGCCATGCACCAAATCCAGCAAAGAACATAGGGAAAGGGGATGTAGTAGGGAAAGTGCCGGCGATCATTCCCATCACCATACTCCAGTAGGCAAACGTGAGGTACATGGTGCTGTAGGCTACCAGTTTTGGACGACTTTTCTTCATGTGTTCCAAGACTTAGGCTGCTCCTCCCAAGTGCATGGCCCCTACGCCCACTGAACAGAAGCTAAGGACTCTCTTGACGCCCTCCCATTGCTTTGGTGTCATCGTGTTTGCCTTCCTCTCATACTCCTTGGTCGTAAGCTTGTTCCAACTGGCCTTCACCCAGTCCACAGCCATCTGAACATGCCAAATTTAG
Source organism: Eragrostis nindensis (assembly GCA_012490785.1). Taxonomy (NCBI): domain Eukaryota; kingdom Viridiplantae; phylum Streptophyta; class Magnoliopsida; order Poales; family Poaceae; genus Eragrostis; species Eragrostis nindensis. Next base: position 22,905 of record JAAXCT010002560.1, on the reverse strand, counting down.
CACAGCTTTGTGAAATAGTGAATCAGAACTAGAGTTCATGCATACCAAAACCAGTAAAATATGAAAAACTAGTATCCATACATGCATTCAAAATCAGTATATTCTGAAAAACAGACAAAAGATAAGTAACAAATCAGTGGTGTATTCCAATTCAGCATCCCATATATGCCAAATCAGTGCAACTGATTTTGCACTGATTTGGCACGATTGATGAGGTGTATGTTAAATGTTAAACGTGCCCAATTTAGCATCCCATACATGCCAAATCAGTGCAACTGCAACCTGAAGAACAAAGAAATGATTAAGTTCCCTCTCCCTCTAACATGATTGATCCGATTCTACCTACTGTACTCAGACTGCTCGATCAGAGTTCACAACCTACAGCTACTTTGACTTCGATTCGAAATTGACCTGCTATACTCCATTGTGCAATTTCTTCTTCGATGCTGTCTGACGAGCACGTCCGCACCACATCTACAGTGCGTGCACACCCACGCGCTGGTCAGCGCGGCAGAACACGCTGCCGGTCGTATCCTGCAACCACTGTGGCTTGCTACGCTGCGCGTTTCCACCACCTGCGCGCAGCTAGTGGAGCCGACCACCAACAGCTGCGTGACAACACCATCACCCTGCCGGAACGGTTCTGCGAGCGTTCTCCCTCATTTCTCTGGTCTCCGTACGCCAGGGCAGCACCACCGCGTGTGCGCAGTCGCCGCCATGCGTCGCAAAGGTCTCCTCGAAGTCCGGTCCCCCGCTGGCACCAGGACACATGCCTCGCCGATTGATCCCACCCCGACCTCCTGCGCCTCACACATCCGGCCGCCGACACCAGCATTCCATGAAAATCACCACCGCGCCGCCGCGATTCCCCACCCGCGCGCCCCAAACCAACGAAACGAAAGCCAAAAACGCGCGGGTCCGGAGCGAGTACCTGACGGAGCGTGGAGGAGCGGCTCGCCTGGGCCGCCTCCTTCGGAGCGTCGGCGACGCTCGGGGTGCCATCGGCGCCAGCGGATGCGGCGAGGGCGTCCGGCCGAGGAGGCGGAGAGGAGGACGGAGCGGAACTGCGAGGCGCGCCGCGAACGCGTGGGTTCCCTCTCTGCTTTGGCGTGGAGCCAAGCAAAGCAGGGGAGGAGGGGGTTTAAACTTTAAACTTGAGAGGCTGGGTTTTTGGGTGGGCCCCGCAGCGTGGGACCTCGGTGGTGCCAGCTGTCAGTTCCCTCTCCTCTGCTCCGGGCCCGGGGACGAGTCCGCCGTTCTGCGTGGCGGTCCGATGATGCGGCCCCATGTCACACCTGATGATGATCAAGTTGTGTCGGAGGCGCAACAGTGAAGGCAAGGCGTATTCCGGGAGTAGTGTCTTTGCGTTAGCATTTGAGTTTACGTTTGTGCCAGTGTTGGCATATTTTGTAACAGCCTTTGAGCTGAGTGTGGGACCCAGTCGTCAGTGTGTGTGAGCCTGGCTATATGTTCCAGTGCCTTGTATCCGGTGAACTTGTCCAGAAAGTAAGAAATCAGATCGCGTATACACTTGTGTGTTGCGTTTATCTTCTGCTGTTCGTTCGTTTGCTCGACGACGACGCCTGGTGAGCGCTCACGTCGCGGTGGTAGCTCGCCGTCGGCAACGGGTTATCACAGTTGGTATCAAGAGCCTATCGATTCTCGGAGGAATTTTTTTTTGGGGGGGAAGTTGTGTGTCGATCGCAGAGATCCTCCGGTCTTGAGCTGTAAAATTCCGGCGGCGGTTGGTTGAGGTTGAGCGAGACGATCTGATCGTGGAGCTCGGCTTCCTGTAAATCCGTTCACGGTTGGTTCGACTTGAGGGCGATCGCCACGGCGCCTCCCAAGAAGACGAAGCCGTCTGTGCAGACGCAGTTCGTGTTGGAGGAGATGGCGGCGGTAGACAAGAAGGAGGCGGAGCGATGGAACAAGATGATGGATAAGCTCGAGGCGCTGTGTGGGAAGATGTCCGCGATTGAGCTGGTGCAAACGAAGATCCTGTCTCAAACAGAGGAGTCTTTGGAAATGGCTGATCGAGCTAAACGAGAACGTGATCTGCTGAGGAAGCAAGTACAGGAGACTGGGAAGGCGGTGGCTGACCTCAGGCTGGAACGTATGGCGGAAGATATGGAGAGGTATTCAGAGCACTCTGAGAGAGATCGATCTCCGCCACATCGGTGTGATAGATCCAATCAGTCCAAGCCTCACCGGCACCGCTCTCGTGATGTGTCTCCAAGGTATTCGACAGATGGCCACCACCGTCGCAGACCTGATGAAGGGGGTGGTAAGAAACATCTTCCCATTCCCTAAATTTTCTGGCGAGAATCCTACCATCTAGCTAGATAAATGCATCGACTATTTTGCTGTTTGTCATGTGGATGAGCTGATGTGGGTTACAGTAGCATCAATGCACATGGAGGGTAATGCTGCTCGGTGGTTGCAGATGTATAAATTGAAACATGGGCTAGGTACCTGGAAGAAATTTTCTGCAGCCATAATTGAGAAATTTGGGGTGTATGAATATAGAAGATCTATGAGTGATTTGCTGGATATTAGGCAAAAGGGTACTGTTGAAGAGTATATTGCTGATTTTGATCAGGCTCGTTATTCTACCTCCATGCACAATGTTGATCTGGATGAGACTTTGTATGTTACACAGTTCATCAAAGGACTGAAACCTGAAATCAGAGGTCCTGTGAAATCGCAGCTGCCTGTTACTGTGGACAGAGCTGCCCTCTTGGCTCAGGTACAACAAGAGGTGCAAGACAGTGGCAAGTTTAAAGCCCATAAGCAAAATAGTGGTGGCAAGCAGAGTACCACAAACAACAAATCTGATACTGCATCTGGGTCTCAGTCTGCAGATTTGTCCAAGGAAAGAATGGTAAGGGAATACAGAAGACTCCATAAACTGTGCTATGCTTGTGGAGAAAAGTTTGAAGGTAATCATGCTGCAATATGCCCTAAACGAGTTCAAGCAAGTTTGAATGCTCTAACAACGGAAGATATGTCAATGGTATTATCTGATGAAGTCTTGGAACAGTTGGCTGTGGAAGACTCTGAAGAAATGGAGCAGTACCATTTATCCTTGAATGCTATCTCAGGTACTCATTCTGGTGATAGTATGAGGATGAGAGCACTGGAAAAATCAACTGATGCTTCTTTTGGTAGATTCAGGTAGCTCAACTAATTTTGTCAACTCTGCTTTTGTGGCCAAGACTGGGTTATTGACTAAACCATGCAGATCTGTACAAGTCAAAGTGGCAAATGGGGATGTGATGGTTTCCAGTTTGTATGTTCCACAATTGGAATGGTGGTGCAATGGTCACACTTTCAAAACAGACATGAGGGTCCTGGATTTAGGAGCTTATGATGCAATATTGGGATATGATTGGTTGAAGCAATATAGTCCTATGAATTGTCATTGGGAGCAGAAAACAATATCATTTCTGCATGAAGGTAAACAAGTGACTCTGCAAGGTGTGGCCACCAAGCAACAGGATCAGTTGCCTGAAATATCTGTCATGCAGTTAGAGAAATGGCTGAGAGGTAATGAAGTTTGGGCTGTTGCCATGGTCGAGCTGGTACCTGAAAAAATTGACAAGGTGCAAAACCAGGAATCTGTGGAGACCTTGCTGAAAGAATACAGTGATATATTTGAAGTATCTCATGAACTACCACCTCAAAGGGTGTATGATCATTCAATTCCTCTCATGCCTGGTTCAGTGCCTGTGAATTCAAAACCATATAGGTATTCACCTCTACACCAAACTGAGATTGAGAAGCAAATTAAAGAAATGCTTGACGCTGGTCTGATTGTTCCCAGTGTGAGTCCTTTTGCCAGTCCTGTTCTTTTGGTACAGAAGAAGGATGGGTCTTCGAGGATGTGTGTGGACTATAGGAAGTTAAATTCAATGACAATCAAGAATAGATTTCCAATGCCACTGGCTGAGGAGATCCTTGATGAGTTGGCTGGTACATCTTTCTTTTCCAGTCTAGATATGAGGGCAGGATATCATCAAATAAGAATGGGAGTGGCAGATGAAGGGAAAACTGCTTTCAAAACACATCATGGTCATTATCAGTTTAAAGTCATGCCATTTGGTTTGACTAATGCACCTGCAACTTTTCAATGTGCAATGAATTCCGTATTGGAACCCTTTCTGAGAAAATTTGTCATGGTTTTCATTGATGATATTCTAGTATATAGTCCATCTCTGCAGGCTCATCTTAGTCATCTCAGGCAAGTGTTTGAGAAGCTCAGAGAACATAAGTTCTATCTCAAACAGTCTAAATGTAATTTTGCCCAGTCAGAGCTGACTTATTTGGGTCATATTATTTCAAGAGAAGGTGGTACTACTGATCCAAGCAAAACTGCTGCCATGTTACAATGGCCACAACCTGTGAACACTACTGAATTGAGGGGATTTCTGGGACTCACAGGTTACTATAGAAGATTTGTGAAGACTTATGGAGCTATTGCCAAGCCTCTTACAACATTGTTGAAACACAAACAGTTTAAATGGTCAGATGCAGCTCAGGAAGCTTTTTAGAGACTGAAACAGGCTATGACCACCACACCTGTTCTGGCTCTACCCAGGTTTGACTTACCTTTCATGGTCGAAACTGATGCATCTGATTTTGGAATGGGGGCTGTTTTAATGCAGAATGACAAACCAGTAGCTTATCTGAGTAAGGCTCTGAGTGATAAAAACAAACATTTATCCATTTATGAAAAGGAATTCCTTGCTCTGATGTTAGCTGTTGATAAGTGGAGACAATACTTATCCAGAGGTGAATTCATTATACGAACTGATCATAAGAGCCTTAGCTTCCTAGAAAACCAACAGCTTCAGTCAGATTTGCAGAAGAAGGCAATGACCAAGCTGATGGGTTTACAGTTTAAGATTGTGTATAGAAAGGGCAAAGAAAATGTAGCAGCAGATGCATTATCCAGAATGGGCAATCTGATGGTAATAACATCTGTTACTGAGGTAAAACCACTGTGGATTCAGGAAGTACTAAATTCTTATGTTACTGACCCTGAAGCACAGCAGTTGATAGCTAAATTAGTGCTACACAGTCCTGATGAGAAAGGCTTTTCTATTCATCAAGGAATTATAAGAAAGGAGAGTAGAATTTGGGTTGCTAACAATTCTGCTCTGAGAACAAAAATTGTTGCAGCTCTTCATGATAGTGCAATGGGTGGCCATTCTGGCACTCAAGCTACTTATCAAAGGGTTAAAAGACTGTTTTATTGGTTGGGCATGAAACAAGACATTGAAGATTTTATCAAACAGTGCACTGTCTGTCAGCAGGCTAAATCTGAAAGAATCCATCCTCCAGGTTTACTGCAGCATCTTCCTGTCCCTGCTGGAGTGTGGCAAGATATAACAATGGACTTCATCGAAAGACTGCCCAAATCTGAAGGTTACACTTCTATTCTGGTAGTGGTGGATAGATTCTCTAAATATGCACATTTCTTTCCACTTAAGCATCCTTTTACTGCTCCACAAGTGGCTCAAGTGATGTTGGATAATGTTGTTAAATTACATGGCCTTCCAAAGTCTATAGTGTCTGATCGTGATCGAATTTTCACTAGTACTTTTTGGAAGCAGCTATTCAAGTTATTGGATACTAAATTGACAATGAGTACATCTTACCATCCCCAGACTGATGGTCAGTCTGAACGGGTGAATCAGTGTCTTGAAATGTACCTGAGGTGTGCTGTACATTCTGCACCTCACAAATGGAAATCCTGGTTGGCTTTAGCTGAATTTTGGTACAACTCTTCGTATCACACATCTCTGGGCTGTTCTCCATTCAAAGTGATCTATGGTTATGATGCACCATATGCTGCAGCTCCAATGATCTCTGAAGACACTGAAGTAACTGTGAAGCAGTTGTTGGCTGACAGAGCAGCTCACATGGAGTTACTGAAGACTCAGCTAGCTGCTGCTCAGAATCGTATCAAGCATCAGGCTGATCGCCATCGTACTGATCGTTCATTCCAAATTGGTGAACAGGTTCTCTTAAAACTTCAACCTTATGCACAAAAGTCTGTGGTTAATCGCCCATGTCCCAATTTGGCTTTCAAATGTTTTGGGCCTTACAAAATCTTGGGAGAAAATAGGCTCTGCTGCATATCGACTGGAGTTGCCTGCGGATGCGCAAGTCCATCCAGTGTTTCACGTATCCCAGTTAAAGCCTTTTACTGCTAATTACTCTCCTGTATATTCAGAGTTGCCAGTAGCAGTGGATTTACAGGGACGTGATGTGGAACCTGAAGAAATTCTTCACAGGCGATTGGCGAAAAAAGGAAATCAAGCAATTCCTCAAGTACTGATCAGGTGGTCTAAATTACCCAAGGATGCAGCTACTTGGGAAAATTATTATGTGCTCAAGAATCGCTACCCTGATGCACTTGCTTGGGGACAAGCAAGAATTGGGAGCGGGGGACATGTCACACCTGATGATGATCAAGTTGTGTCGGAGGCGCAACAGTGAAGGCAAGGCGTATTCCGGGAGTAGTGTCTTTGCGTTAGCATTTGAGTTTACGTTTGTGCCAGTGTTGGCGTATTTTGTAACAGCCTTTGAGCTGAGTGTGGGACCCAGTCGTCAGTGTGTGTGAGTCTGGCTATATGTTCCAGTGCCTTGTATCCGGTGAACTTGTCCAGAAAGTAAGAAATCAGATCGCGTATACACTTGTGTGTTGCGTTTATCTTCTGCTGTTCGTTCGTTTGCTCGACGACGACGCCTGGTGAGCGCTCACGTCGCGGTGGTAGCTCGCCGTCGGCAACGGGTTATCACACCCCACCTGCCAGTTGCGTCGATGCGAGAGGTTGGGTGCGGTGTTGCCGCCGTGACATGTCGCCTGTGGCCGGTGAGGCGACGTCAGCCACGGACAGCTGGGACACCAGCGGCCTTGAGGTCCCACCAGTAATAGGGCCCTGGGTCATGTGAGTGGAGCAAGGTCATGTGAGTGGAGCAAGGCCCAGCCCAAACTCCTACTTCCCCCGAGAGGAGAGCTGGCGGCGACCGGAGTGGCGGCGCTGCAGAGGTGGGTGGCGGCCCCCCGGCTATCGCCTGGGCCCTGGAGATGGCGGGCGTCCCTGACGCAGGCGCTTGGATTTGGATGCGCGGCCAGCTGGCAGAGGCGGCCTTCACCGTGGTGCGGCGAGCGTCGTGGTGAGCCAGGGGTAAAGAAAGGGCTGCGGCCTCTGCGATCCTGCGGCCGTGGTCGGTCTTCCCAACCGGATCCATATGTAGTGGGGATTGGTCCAGATGGGATGAAATCATACGAAGTGGTTTGCCTGCTATTGGGAAGCTTCAGGTTTCAATTTGAGAGGTTTGTGCAGCATCTGTGATACATAAGTACAGCTCTTAATGCAGTGAAAGTTGGTACTTTATTTTACTGTTTGTTGTGTTACTCTAGAAGCTAGCATATCAGAAGGCCTGATAGATTCTTAGCTGGGAGGCCTCAATTTGGTTGATACTGATATGCTATGTTTCCCTTTGTGGACCTAAATTTGTTAATCTTGAATAGATGATGTCCCATCCCCATCTCAAATGAGCCCATCAGTGGAACATGTACAAATATGGTAGTATCAGTTCCATCTTGCAGTTAAGGTTTAGTAGCGATCAGCATACACGGCTATACTAATTTCGACCGGTGATCGACCTTTATGCCAGCGTGTTTGAATGCTGAGTGCTACAGATAGCATTTTTATTTGTTATTACCATAGATAGTGCAAAGTTGACTCTAATGCTGTATTTTGTTTGTTAGTAATTTCTCGGTTCGAGGATATTAGGAAACTCTGTAATGTCTTGGTTGATAGTAATTTCTCGGTTCGAGGATATTAGGAAACTCTGTTAATGTCTTGGGTTGACATTCCTGTTGGGTCCCATAATTTGATGATTACTTTGTATTAGTATCTTCCTTGTTCAAATTCGGTGCAATCGACGCCCCTGATTTACATTGTGGTCAGCAAACTTGCCATGTTTTGTGCTAAAATTTGTATGCTCGATTAGTTGCGAGACTAATCTGTAGCACTGAATGTTACAATTCTCAGCTGAATAAGGCTAAGTGTAGTAGCACAGATTATACCGTCTCATGAATTGATTGATGAGGCCCATGATCTTGAAAAATGTAGATGCAATGTAGGAAGAATGTTCCCTGGTAACTTTAAGTAAAGCTACAGGCCTACGATCACATGAGATATCATATCAGGCTTTCTTTTTGACCTGGAACCCAGAATGTCATGCATTTCGCTGTGCCAAAATACCTCCAATTCTGTGTTTGAAACTATAACAGTTGAGAAGGCCATTTAATAAGTTCCTGTGGACAAATAATTTCAACATGCATCAGGCTTTATAAAAATGAGATGCTACAGATATCAAAACATGTTCCGATGTTACAGTTTCATTAATAAATGTATTACTTTTATCCCGAGTTGTTTTTTCCTTGTAGGCCAAGAGTAAATTATTAGTGACAACGTTAGAGATCATTTGCAAACTTATTTCTTGATTGATGTGAACTTTATAGTTTTGAAGGATGTCTTGGCTGCCAAATATAAAATGAGTTTACAAAAGCTGTCAAGACATGTAGTATGAAAAATCTTTGCTAATTGTCACTGTGGCTGTTTTAGAATGAGAAATCATGCATGCTTCTTTTATTTACTAATCATCATCGGCTAGAGTACTACATACCACTTTTAGCATGACAATTAGTTATTTGTTAGTACATGGTAGGTTACAACAATCCAGGTAGCTCACCTGTTTTCACCCACTTTAGCTCCTCTACCTACTGACACTCTTAAGATGCAAAGCAAACAAGCCAAACTATGTGCTACATTTGGTGCTACTAGCTCCTTTGAACGTCTCTCTTGGCATGGAAGTAAGAACTGTTGTGCAAGGTCATATTATCTCTGCATTTAGTACAGATGAGCTGTTGGCTTACGACTAATAGTATGCTGTTCTCCTTTTTTTTTTGGTGTGTGTGTCTCTGCAGTGATTTGTGGATTTTCTGAAGAAGACCATTGTCACCTTGAAGTGATTAGATCATTGCTGGATTGAACATAATGTTATGAGTTATGACTCATCAAAGTTACTGGATCTTCTCTTTCCTGGTTTGAATTCGGCATCACCAAACTGAATCGGTGCAGTTGATTCTTTACCCAGTTTCCTGTTGGAAGTTCCATATTTTCCTTCATTATCTGTATGTTGTTCTTCTGTTTTATCAATTAGATGGAAGGAGCTGGAGAGAATAATACTGCAGTATGGTGTCCCTTTTTCGACCTATCTTGCACTGAAGCATACTCATTTAGTTGTGGCTATATGCTTTGGTGCTTTTCGTTTAACGTTCTATTTTGATGAGTCACAAGCTTCCTATCCCTCCCTCCCCACTCTTGCTCACACCTATAAAACAGGAACTAAAAGGTGAAGGACTTAAGATTTGTTCAGTCTGAAATTGAGTTAGAACCACCTGGGAAACTCAATTGAAATTTATGCATAAATGCTCATATCTCAGGTTAAAATTGTTTGGGACGGCTGATCGGATCATATTTTCATGAGAGGAAACTATAGAGTGTAGACTTAATTGAGTTTTCCGAAAAGCAAGTCGTGAACTAAGATAGTAGGTCTTCTTTGTTAGCAATAACCTTGTGTGTTAGTCGTGTCAGTGTGTGTATTTCCTTTCTGTCAAAGGGATTAGCCCGAGCTGTTAGTCGTTTTGGTTTTCAGTTAGTAGTGGGAGCACTAGGACCAGTCTTCTTTGTTAGCGCCATGCCTGAAGAGTAGGAGCTACTATGGCTAGTTGTGCGGCTGTAAGCCTGGAATCCCGGCCATGATCTCCATCACCAGGGTAGTGTATAATAGGCTATATATAGTTCAATGATAAACAGAAAAGCTGCCGCTCCCGCAGCACCAAAATCCACTTCTCAACTTTCAGTTTGTGCAATATTCTTATATAAAGGGCAATAATATACAGGATCAATATAATCCATGAGATGATGCACTAAAAATCTAAATGTTATATGCATATATGTTATTTATCATGAAATCTGTGAAGCTGGAGGTAGTGACTATTTTATCGCCCAAAAATGAGTTCATCTCAACATTGCATATCTGAGATGGTGTAGTAACATATCCAGGTGCTATCTGCTGCTGCTAGCTTCTTGTAAAAAAAAAATGTAATAATCTACTCATTTTATTTCCTCATTGGAACGACTGTTTGCCTTGATGATTTTTTTATCTCGAACTCATAGAACTGCATATCGTTCTATTAAGAAAAAAATTTCATTTGCTTACACCATATCTCCCCTGCTTGTTCTTATATTATGAAATGGAACACCAAACATACATTGCCCTTGCTTGACTTTTGCTTTCGTCATTTTTCTATTTTTGAACATGAATTTTCGCATGTGAAAAATTGCTGCTGATGCACCGTAAACAAAGGCAGCCAAAAGCTCATTTGGTAGTTTTCATGCCTCAACTATTAGTGTTCAAGCGACAACTAAAAATGATGTGTCATCTGAAAGAGAATGACCAAGTGGCAAAGATGGAAGCAATATGGCTAACCTGGTCAACAGACTAGGTCTGTAAAGTCAGTCAAAATAACTGACTCGTCAAATTGCCAGTCAATCTTGATGTGGTGTCTGAGACACTCCGATCTACAATAATTTATGATGATGTAACACTTCCAATAATTCTTGTCGGTCCATAAGCAAACTGCAGAAAAAAAGTGTAGTTTTAATTTGATAATGAATAAACATTCTCCCACTTGCTTTGATTTCTGTTGAAGCTCTATGCATCTGGATCAGAGACCTGAAGTTGTTGATTGGGTCAGAGAAGCTGGAGGCATTATGGTGGATGACGTGCAACCTATTTCATCATGCCATTGATGAAACCACACGACTTCCCTGGTTCAGCTAAGTTTATCTGCAAGTTTGCTAGCGGTCCAAATTATGAGTTTACTCCGAAAGAGGGACTCCAACCATTACTGAAGGGTGCCTTTTTGAGTGTGTAAACAGGTATTTTCATCTTGAATACACAGTTTTGAGCGTACATTCATCTCTCCTTGTTATTTTACTACTTGACGATTGCTTAACAAGATGGCACATTTTCTTTGGAGGATACATGTCCCTTTTTGATCACTTTCAGCCCAAACCACTTCTCAGGACAAAGACGCTGGCAGGTTCATCTTCAGTCATTCGACACAGGCAGCTAGATTTTACTGCCCTAAAGTGCTTAGTGGATGTCAAGTAAGATCAAGCAATCCAAACATAAATATGGCACTTGTTCACTTTATAAACTATGAAAAGAAATTTTGGTTACCATAAGGAGTATGATTCTACTACCACTAAGCAGTAAGCAACAACGCTTTGGGTTTCTGGCTAGGCTAATGATACACTCTGAAAGCATCTGAAGAGCGGAGAAACACCTGTTGAGACCTGGGCACTGAGCAATGCGATTCCGACACTATTATTCTAAAGGCATATTTTTGAGCGTTCAAAAGATGTATTCTATTTTCCTGGCGTTCTATGCTTTGCTGTTGATAGGGACCTTCCCTCCTATTTCGACAGAAAATTAAAGCTTTGCTGTTGATATTCACATTTCATACTTTAGATGCACTACCATTGTTTTCCGTAACTGCTGTTGCAGATATTTTACCCCTGACAATGCTGCTGTTAGATTGGAAAGGAGCTGGTTGAGCAAGTTTTTTTTTTATATATATAATGCACTTGTTTTTTCTATATGCATGCACTCTGCTAGAATTGTTCTTCTGTGCATTTCTTTAATAGCGCTGATCTATGCTCTTTGGAGCCTGCATAGTAATGGTTCCCCTTCCTCCTTACAATGATAAACTAAATATACACTATGCTTCTCTAATGCATACCTTGCTTGTATCTCCCCAGCAAATGTGATGTGATGTGCGACGGAAAGTATTTTGCAATCGATTTGTCGGATGGACTGATGGTATCAGTGTCAGCAACATGGATTGATCCCCCATCTCCGAAGGATTGGAGGTAGTTTTCGGCACAACTGGAGAAGATAAAAGGCATGGCATTCTGTGCACTGCTTGCTTATACAGTTATACCCTGATTCTGTAGTATGTTGAAGAACTTTGGCTCTTTTTGTACACGCTTGTAGGGACAACTCGGTTTTGTTGTACGGTTTGAACCAGTAATAATGCAATTAGTGAGGTGGTCACATCGGTCCTATTACCAAGGCAGAGTTTTGTTTTAGTATTTTGGATTTCTAGAAGTTTGATGCGTCTGGCAAGCATGTGACAAAATTTGTAATACAAAATATATCTGATTGGATTCTTTTGTATTTATTATACACTTTCGTAGGTGGAACTTGATCTTCATCGTTTGTTTTGTAATCTACTACTTGTAAAATTAGAAAACCGTAATTGCATCATATAAGGCTAGGAGGCTTTTGTTCACACCTTGCGAATCTTGAGTAAAGGTTATAAAACAAATTTGGGTGATTGAACAAAAAATTTAACAGACCGTACGGGACTGGATCCCGTTTGTACTGGGCTGAAATGGGCGGACTTGCGCGGCTCCCTTTATACGTCGACAGCTCGCTCTTCGTGGGCTCGTGGCCATCATTTTTTTTCGTCAGGAGGAAAAACTCCATAGCCACCGTACATTTGGGCCTGGCAGGCCCAACTCGGCTCTTCCTTTGGGCCAACAAGCCTAGAACTAGAAGAGCTCTGTATATATAGGGTGGGCATCAGGTGTTTTCCTTTCCCTCAAAAAAAAAAGGTGTTTTCCCGATTGTTTCTCAAAAAAAAAAAGGTGTTTTTCCCGATTATTATTCAAGACGTACGAATTAGGGATGCAACGTGGTATCTTTCGACCTTCTCCCACGCCGACGCCGAGTTGCTGCGTCTGCCACGCCGGCGGCGTGGCGCAGCCGCGGTTCGTCGAGACGGAGCGCAGCCATGTCAAGGTGGGGACGAACGCCCACAAGCTGACGGAAGCGATTTGGACAAGGCAGCTGCTATCATCGTCTTGGCCGCCGCTAAGGTTTTCAAGTGCCTTGTCAAGGTATAAAGCACCTTTGTTTCCGCGCACAAGTTGTTTTTGCTGGTTTTTATTTATATGAAAATCTCGCCTTATACATAACCATATCTAAATTGCACATACGAACGCACCTTATAGCTTTAACACTACGCATAGAAATATATGATCTATACTGGGAAGTCTAGTCTAGGTGATAAATTGCACACATCAGTATTTATTGGATTGATTGAGATCTTCACTGAGATAAAATATTCAGAAATTTCATTTTCCTACAATTGGCATTGTTAGCTAACTACACTTTCTTTTAATCTTTCAATTACCTCTCCAACTAAATGGTCTACACATTATTCAGCACTCAGATGCTATGAGTTCTCTCTAAGATTGGACTGAATCTGTCATTCATGCCAGCCTAACCTAGCTAGATTGGCATGTCCAAGTCCAATATGTTGCAGCTATTGTTCCTGTTTATGCCTAAACAAGTATGTGTTTGTCATCTACTCATTGATTTACATATGGCAGAATGGTAACTAAATGTTTGCATGCATTATTGCAGGGAATGCTGATTGTGCTATGGCTGTATATGATAGATTTTCTTAGAAGAATCTCGAGCCAAGGCGATGGAATAATTTCGGCAATGATAGTTATCTGTTTGGCCCCGGTTGCTTGCTTCGTTTCTCCTATCTTTTGCTACGCGAGCGAGTTGTTGGATGAATATATCCCAACTTCAGCATAATTTCATGTTGAACAAAGCATCCAGTAAATAAACATCCATAATCCCAACTGAATTGAGCTCATCGAACACATTCCATATGTATCATAGAGTCACATAATTTGTCTTTATAATTATACTTATGCCTTGTCGTTATATACATTCACAGTTTCTTTTTTTTGTGTGGATGAATTATATATTTACAGTTAACCAGAATGCATGGCTGGTTTCCACATCTGTGACTCACTACATACATTATATACATTATATTTCTCAGTGCACTGGCATACAAGTTTTTTTTTTGCGAATTACACAGTACAACTCAGACACTCACAACGCACGCACACTCACCCCTATGAACGTACATACGCAAACCCTACTCCTATGAGCATCTTCGAAGACTGAGCTGGCAAATCCTACTCCTATCAGCGAGTTAATAATGTCCACCCAAGTATTTTGGCCCTTGCCAAACAAAATTGGGTTAGTTCCAGATATCATGGGGGCTCCTGCTCTCCTCCGTCCCCATCCGTTGTCCGAGGAAAATCCTCTTAAAAGAGAAACTTGCCAACATAAGTTCTACTGCACCTCCGACTGTACTCCCTCCCGTTCCCTTTGTGATGATGTTGATTATTAGCTCAAATTGAGCTAACCAGTGTCATCACAAGAAAAGAGTTTAGATGGGTCTTAAGACACCTATTAGACGACACTTTCTGCAGAACAAAAGGCATGGGCGTGCTAGATGGATATTTTTCTCTAAAACTTACTTGGTATGATTGGAACGGGTTTTGTGGAGGTGATGTTGTCAAAACTAGCTAGCTATCACTTTGCTCACGAAGTGTGCGAGATCAGTCAACTATCAGATCAAAGATCCCTTGTTTGATTCTGCTGAAGGTTTCTCTTCCCTACTTCATCATGTAGATGTTTCAAATATGATTCAAGGGATGAAGCTTTGACAGGGTGTCTCGAGTGTGTCTCTATTTGCAGATGACTCACTCATACTCGTGAAAGCCACCGGTGACACTGCCTAACAGATTATGAGGAATGTTCTGGTCTGAATATCTATAAAGAGAAATCGGCTGCAAGGTTCAGCAAGAACACATCATATAACCGGAAAGAAACTGTAAAACACATCCTGCAGCACAACTCTGAAACAGCAAGTGAAAAATACCTTGGTCTTCTGGTGTATATCAGTCGTTGTCACTCCAAGAAACAGGTGTTCCAATATCTGAAGGATAGTATTTGGTGTTGTATCCAAGTTGGAAGGAGAAACTTCTATCGAAGGCAGGCAAAAGGAAAATTGATCACGGCTGTTGCCCAGGCAAATCCGACATACGCCATGGCTTGTTTTGATCTAACTAAGAGTTTCTGTGATGAGCTGAGTACCATGATATGTAGATATCGGTGGAGTCAACTGTTAGCCTTCAGTCTCGTATCAGTTTAGTGCTCTAGTGTTTTATTTAGTTTGTTCAGTGTTCAAACCGGCAGTTTCAGTTGGCTGACAGAGTGCTCTGTTTTTCAGTTCAGAGTCAGTTAGCAGTTAGCGTTGGTCAGAGTCGGTTTTGTTGAGTCCTAGTGTTACCACTCCTCCTGGGCAGGAAGCTACTGTGACGCGACCGACAGCGGCAAGGAAGGAGGAGGCCCGCGGAGCCAGCGCGCCAGGAAACCAAACGCGAGAGTCACTGGGCCGGAATGGGTCGGCAATCGTGAAGCCCAACAAGAGAGAGCGGCGTCGTCCACTTAAGGGAACCTGGCGGCAGAAGGAACCAATCAATCATTCAGCCTGTTCGGCTCGCAATTGCAGTTGCAGTTGCAGTTTTTCTGAGAGAGAACACTGTAGCGGAGGAAAACAGCACTGTAGCCATATGAGAGGAGAAGCAACTGTAGCAGCAGCCGGCAACAGCAGCAGCCTCCAGCCGAACAAGGCCATTATCAGAAAGCTGAATGCTGTTGCCTTCTTCCTTCTTCCTCTGTTCTTCCTCCCTGCTTCGGCAATTCCCCTTTGTTCTTCAGTAGATCTACCCCAAACTTGTAACCAAACTACTGTATCGTCGGCTTAGTGCATGGAGTGTATAATGGCCACGGCTTAGTGCTGGCTGGTCGTGAGCTAGAAGTTAGGAGGCCACTTTGGCCTGATCCAGCTCTATAGGATTTATGATCTACTTTGTTTCCCTGCTAATATAATAAAGAGAGAAACTAGAAAACCTGTAGCTTCATTTCAGCACAAACTACTAGGTTTTTCGTGTGTCTTGTGAGTTAGAGTTGAGAGAATTGCCTGATGTGCCAACATCAACAAGATATCGACAAGATGCATTTGTTATCTTGGAAGAAGATAAGATAGTGGAACCAAAAAGTGACGGCGGTCTCGTTTTGGAGATTTTCATACTTTCTACTCTCTCCGTTTTTAATTATATGACGCCGTTGACTTTTTCGTTGAACTTTGACCAATAATATAGATTTAATAATAACTTTTTGAATGTGAAATAACTATCATTAGATTCATCATCAAAAGCACTTTGATATTAACTTGTACACTTAGCTATTTACACAAATATTTTGAATAAGACAAACGGTCAAACGTAACAAAAAAAGGTCAACGACGTCATATAATAAAAAACGGAAGGAGTACTTAGTAAGATTGGGTCTGGTACGAAACCCTGAATTGTTATGTAGCCAAATCCTCGGAGAAAAAAGTCAGCCAGCGTCACATATCCCCGAACGGAGGGAGTACTTAACTGATTGTGATGGGGAGTCCCATGTGAACGGAGGAAAAAAATGAATGATTCACAAGCATATCTGCATGGACCGACGGCAGCCCGAAACGGAACGTGAGACACGAAAACAGAGGAGTCAGTAGTACCTTGACTGAATCGGACACGACGAGGGGGGCTCCAGCCTTGTCGCTGAGAGCTAGGCGTCGTAGGATGAAGGAATGCGACTGGAATAGTTTCACATTAACATTGTGTGAACAGTAATGGACATTTCGTAATTGTCATGTGTTCTGATTTTATTTCACATTTGCAACGCGTTTCCAACTCTGTTTTTTCTTTTGTAATTTTCTGAAAACCTTGTCTGTGTTATTTCGTTTTATCTATTCACGTTTGTATGGTTTATATATTCTTGCTCGATTGTACAGATCATACACTTAGCGTGTTGTTACAAACCTTTATGTCTGCTACATTAATCCAAGATATCTTTTCTGTAGTGCAGTGAACTTTCTACCAGGAATGTACGAATAAGCTGTCAATTGTCATGCATATCTAGACATGAACTACTGAGGGCGGTCCCGCTCTGCTCGGTCCGGCTCGTTGGCATAACAAGTTGGCTCTGCTCTGTTTATTAGCTTAACAAAGTAGAATGCGGCTCGGTTTGGCTCGTTAAATTTGCGAGTTGGCACATGGGTTGTACATCAATGTGATGATATAGAATTAGAGATGTTATGTCTAAATTTCTAAAAATTAAGATACAAATCATGTTAAATATGCTTTAATATCACACTTTAAGATTTGGAAGCTCGACATCGTAGTCTTGAGAGTCAAAAAATAAAATATATTATATTATGTTACTTGGCTCGCGAGCAGCTCACTCATTAACAAAACGAGCTAAGCTTTTTTTTTTTCTTATAGAAAAACGAGCTAAACTTTCAACCCGAAAGAGTTGAGCCGAGGAATGACCGGAGCCGATTTGCGAGCGTCCAGTCAGTCCAGTCCTATCCAGCACCACCACACCAAACACGTCACCGCTCCATCAAAAAAAAAAAAACACGTCACCCAACTTGAGCCCTTGCTTCCACAGAGGTACAGACCATCTGTCGCTTCCCCCCCTCCGAAAAATCCATTCCCCCGCCAGTTCCCGCCTCCTCACCTCCAAACCCGCCGCCGGTGGCCCATCCGCCTCCGCCGCTCTCCGATGACGCCGTCCTACGCCTCCGCCCCCCCAGGCTCCGCCGGCGCGCTGAGGGGGGCGACCTTCGCCGGCGCGAGCGTGTTCCTGTCGCGGAACCTGGTGGCCCCCGAGGTGTTCGACGCCGTGCACGACGCGCTCCGCCTCAACGGCGCCGAGGTCTTACTCTGCGCCAACCCCGGGCGCACGGGGCCCCTCGACTTTCACGTCATCTCCTCCTCTTCCCACGTACGCGCCCTTGACTTGATCTCCCCAACCCCGCCCGAATCGACCGCCTCTTCGTTTCCCAAATCCCTAACTAATAAGTAATAATGCTCGTTTCTGTTCTGGTCTGCTCTTCTGCAGGAGAAGTTTGCCGATTTGAAGGCCAAAGGCTGCAAATTGCTAGGTAATGTGACTTGATTTTGCGCGGTTTTGGAAAATGGGTGCTAATGTTCTCGGATGGCTTTGAAATTGTGCTATTAGCTTTCTAACCAGTGGAATTAGTCCAGATCCCAGTTAAATTAGGCTCAACTGTTTTGCATGCCGTGATAATTTGAAGCTCTAGTTTTGAATTTGAGAAGGTTATTATGTATCTGTGATTCACATCTGCAGTGTTTAGGGCCTGATTGATTGGCGAAGGACATAATTATGCTGAAATCTGGTACTTTATTTTGGTGTTTGTCAGGCTAGGGTGTCATATTTTATAGGTAATAAGGTCTGAGAGCTCTTTGGTTTCCAGGTCTGTTGCCTTCAATATGAGTGACAAAAAGTGCCGAGCCACTGATGTTTACAGTGTGGAGCTGAAATTTGTTAAATTGGACAGTTGATGTACCAGCCTTATCAAAATTAGGACCATTTGGGCAGTACTTGGAATAATGGTACTAGTAAAAGATTGGCAACAGCCAGCATATAGAGCTAGAAAAATCCTGGTAACAACCTCCAATTAACACACAAGGGTTGGCTAGACGCGTTTGGATCCTGGATTGCTACAGATAACCTTTTTTACTTAATGCATAACATTGTGTGAATTTGTCTGTTTGCTGTATTAATTCGTAATATACCTTGGCTTGATGATCTTGCATCATGTACCCTATTCTAATTGCTGTCTACTCAAAATTTTATTAATGTCTTTGGTTCACATGGATATTTGGTGACTTGAATTAATATATATATCAGTGTATCTGTTTGTTCTGAATTTACTCTGTTTTGTAAATCTTTCATTCTTAGCGTTGAAACTCATAGACACTTGTTTATTGATTAGATTATAATCTATAGCTGTATGTTGTAATTCTCTGCCAAACAAATTAAATATAATAGCCAAGATGATACTATCTCACTTGTTAATGATGAACATCATCTTGAAAACGCGTGGATGCGATCTATATAAAGTTTTTTTCCTTAGAACAAGCCGAGTAAAGCTTTGATCATTTACCTATTTGTCTATTTGTGAGGATTTTTGGAAGGAAAAAAATCAGGTTTCCTTGTTAGTATGGAGCCCAAAATGTCATCTTTTTGTGCCGTAGTGGATAAAATAATCCATAGTTGTAACCACAAAGCAAAACCATAGTTCTAGTTTGGACAGCATTTTTTCCTGAAGTGTTGTCAATAAGATCATCCTTGATTTTGGACAGGACCACAGTGCATTCTTTCCTGTGCGAAAGAACGTCGTTTCCTACCTAAGCAAAGTTATACTTGTTGCCTTGCTATGGATGGGGTTAAGATACTCTGTTCAGGATTTGAAAAAGCCGAGAAGGTACACATCCAGAACTTATTCTTTTGCTACAGTTTTCATTTGTAAACATCATAGTATTTATCTCAACTTTTTGTTCCTGAAGGCTAAGATTGAAGAATTAGTGACAGCCATGGGAGGTCTTTTGGAAAC
This sequence comes from Eragrostis nindensis, assembly GCA_012490785.1. Lineage (NCBI taxonomy): Eukaryota > Viridiplantae > Streptophyta > Magnoliopsida > Poales > Poaceae > Eragrostis > Eragrostis nindensis. The sequence goes on along the minus strand of JAAXCT010002560.1, from coordinate 3,401 downwards.
TAATCGCTCCATGGATGTGAACTTTGTAATTGTGAAGGATGTCATGGCTGTTAAATATAAAGTAAGTTATGCTAGAAGCTTTTGATACAATATGATTTCCACTCTGGCTGGTGTAATATGATTAGTGAGACATGCTTGTTTCACATTCAGTATGGGTTGCTATATAGCACATATATCATGAGAAGTAGTTCTTTATGACATTAATACAGATAATGGTGTTTAGTTTGTCGATGTACTCGATGGTGCTATCCACAACTCCATGGTGTCAGTATGATCATTCATGCATGACCTTTATACTTCTAGAAACATTAAGTATTGAAATTCCATTTGATATGGTGTACTAGACCCTGTTTTCATTGTTTATTTTGTCAATGTTTCTTTCACATTGCTCTACTATGCTGTCTATGCTGCAGAATCCAATTTTAAGGTAATTGTTATATTTTCTAGTGAATAACCCGCTAAATACCTCCAGAAAAATGTAAATTGTAAGACACGAATGCCATACTTTGCCTCTATGGGGAATTCTATGGATCTGATTATTATTTCAATTTATGTCTAGCTCACCACAACCAAAAAAAATTTTGCTTCTAGGTTATCGGGTCTATAGAAAATCTTAGTCAAAACAATTGCCTGATTTTTCTGTTCATGTTGATGTTAGTACTACTACTTTCGATGCTGAGAAAAGCTGTTTGCTTAAGCCAATGAGGGTTGATATATTACAATGATTCTGGTAGCTCACCTGTTTTCGTATAGTTCAATATTGCTTTTCGTATCTGCCTATGTAGATATGGTATGTATGAAGGCTCTTACGCTGTATAAATCTAACTAGAATAACTGCATGCTACAGTTAGTGCATTTGAACTTTGCACTTGGAATAGAAGCAAAAAAATTTGTTGCAATGTCATAGTCGCTCAGCATTTATACTCCTATGTTGTGGGCCTATGACTAGTAGGGATGGGATTTATTCTTTTTTTTTCCCGTTTGCAGTGGGCTGTGAATACCTTAAAGAAGCCTGTTGTCACCATGAACTGGTTTAGAGCAGTGCTGGATTGAACACCGTGTTGTGCCTCATGAACCCTACAGGATTCTTCCCTTTACTGGGTTGAATATTTGCGTCACTAAACTGAATCAAGGTAACTCCATTTGTATTTTTATTCAGCTTTGTGTTAAAAGTGAGTAACATAGTACTGCCTCTGTGATGCAATGCAACCAAAAACCACTTTATTTTTGGCCAGTTTTGTAGTCAAGGTGAGAGAGTTGATGCTGGTAAAATTGATTTCTTCATTCTTTTGGTATCTTTTCAAAACCATCAATTACCAGCTGAGATTAAGAATGTTTTCAAGTCCTAGCAGTGTTGCCTTCTAGTTTTTAGCAGATATGTTGCTGGGTTTGTGGAGGTTGGGTAGGATTTGTACCGTTTCCTCCCTGTAGAAATCAACCAGGAACCTTTAATAGTTGCTGTCTCTGGCTTAAAATAGATTTAGCCTACAATGTGTGTAATAAAAAATTAATTCCCAAATGTGGGCCCTTACTATACATAAAAAATTATTAAAAGTTTACCTGAAAATGATTTTTATAAAATCCACTATGAATGCTAGATAATTGCCAAGAAGTGTGCACGGAAATGTAATTGCTATATATTGCAATATTGAAGAAAATTAGACTTTTTTTTTTGCAAGGGGCAAGAAAATTAGACCTGTGGACTGTGGTAATATTTCTGTCGGAAACTAGGAATTGATCCAAGTGCAAGGTAGTGAACTGCGTACTATAGATAAAGAGATCACAACTGTGGGCCATTCTAAGCTACTGCCACTAGATAAGGGAAATACATGTGAACACATAAACCTTTTCTTTGAATGATCATTTACGTGGTTATTGATGCTTTAGATTTCTTTGTTTGATCAGATGAACGGAAGAATTGGAAAAAATAGTATTGCAGAATGGTGGCCAGTTTTCAGCCAGTCTTACACGGAAGTGCACTCATTTAATTGCAAATATATCCTTTGATGCTTTCTGCATTTAATGTTTATATTTTGAGATTCCATGTGCAAGTACCATACTTGTTTGGATCCTTGTTTGCGTTGCAGCAATAGAAGAGATATAATGTAAACGAATGTAAAACTATATTAAACTTCTATGATTTGGGAAACAAAATAATCAACTGTAGTATAGTACTCTGTTGAGAATTTTAATTGCTGTGTCCGATAAAAAGTTTAATTGCTATCTGATTTTCTATATTATTAAAAAAAACTTTAGGAAATTTTTTCTTGACATGTTATTACACACCTGGAGGTGACAAATATGTCGTGGCCAAAAGGTGGGGCAGTGTCCACATTGTTACCCCAAGATGGGTTGACCAATGTGTTACTCGAAGAGAGCAGAGGTAATAACATACCCACTACCGTGTTATTTTGCTGCTGCTATTTGTCTATTGCTCCTGTATATATAAGTTAGAAATCTTGTAGGGTTAAACTAACTTGTTGAACCTATTTCTTTGTGGGAATGAAGCTTGCGTTGATGAAAATAGCTACCTCGTTTGTCAGAATTCTCTGCTCTCTGTGGTATAAAAAGTTCCTTAAGGAGCAACACAATCCAGAGATCAGTAGTGCAAGTGCAAGTTTTCAACCTGCCACAACAACATCAGTCGATGATTCAGTATCAACCTCACAATTTGTGCCAACTTCAGTTGGTGATGCTGGAAAGAACAGCAGCACTGATATTGTTGGTGCATCTGTCTCCAAGAGTCAAATGAGATGCATGTTGTAGTCATGTGGCTGAGGACTCAGAGGCGGAAAATGATGATCTATATTTATCAAATTGCAGAATTTCTCTGGTGGGAGATTGATGAAAAAGAGATGTTAAGGCTAGTCATACTGATTCGCAATGGGGGTGGATCCAGGCATATTTTACTAAGTGAGAAGCTTACTCATATGTTCTTGGCGCTCCTTCAGAGGAGTAAGTTCATGCAACTGTTTCTTCTGTATCCTAATTACTTTGTCAATTGTTTGCAGTTGCAGCTGATGGTTCTTATTTTCTTTTGCAGCGAAAAAAGGGAGGTACGGCGTCTGGCTGCTTGGGGTATAATTAATGTAGTAAAAGTAACGTGGTTAGAAGACTGCAGCAAAGCGAAAAAGGAAGTAAAAGTGTCCCCAATTCATGTGGCGACTGACCTACTCTTGAAAGGTATGGAAGCACTCAAGCACCCCAATTTGCTGTATTTCAGATTATTGAAATGGATCACTCAAGCACCCCAATTGCTGTATTTCAGCTTGACTCTGATTTCATCGTTTTGTACATTTGATTGCAGAATTTTCACATGTGAGCATGGAAAAATCTTTGATACACGTGAAACAAAGGTAGCCAAAAGCTGGTGTGGAATTTTTCATGTCCCAACTGTGAAT